>JAXQGS010000179.1:0-25402 GCA_037040325.1 Mucor sp. M7501 | reverse complement strand
ACAAATCCACAAGATCGCACTTTTCTCAACAACCATGCTAGCTACAATCCATCCAATTGCACTGGCGTGATCAGCGCAGGAGCGGGGTTCCAAATCGGAACCCAAAACCAGAAGCGGAGTTCGAACTTTTCGATATCCTTTTTTGGATATTCCTAATATGAAATATGATTAGTTTTTGCAAACAGTTGTTTATCTACTACTGCTAGAATTACTGTATTATTACTTGTATTTAAAACCAAATTAATTAGTGATTGTACCTGATATATTGAATATGGCAACATTGAACCATACCTTTCAGCATAAATAGCATTGTAACGTAGTAATTATTTAAAACATTGGCATCGCTTATTTATTTGCGGTGGAATTTGATCAATAATAGTAAAATACAGTTAATAGATGAAACCAATTGCATTTTATTTCTTCTGTGAAATGAGCTAAAGATCCTGGATTTGAGTAAAAAAAAAAGAAGAGTATTTATACATTTGGATATAGCTTGTAGCGCTATTAATGATAGATAGACCAAGTGCTGCTATTGGAATATCTGGTAAATGCTTTTGATGTTTGATGATAAAAAGAGGAGGTAATGAATGCAAGAGCACTGGCCACCATAAAGATCGCATTGAGTGAGTAACAAGTTTGATAGGGCTTGGATGAACTATTGTTGTAATAGCATAGTTTAATGTAAACTTGACATTCTAGTTGTAATATCTGTGTATTGAGGTGTGGATGCTGTTGTTATAAAAAGAACTGTTTTGCAACCAAAGCATCAGGGCGTAGTAGTTGACATATTGAGTGTGTTTGTTATCGATTTGATTTGATTTGGATAAAAACAGCAGCATCACTTACGATGGCCACTATCAATGTGATCAAGTAGACGATTATGATCAAAAGGAGTGGTTCATTCACATAATGTGCGAAACAAGAATGCATCTTTTGGTGGTCTTGATTGATTGTTTATGTACATTAAAGCGCTTTATGAATAGACTCAAATTGCATGTAAATCGGTTATACATGTTGTTCTTCGAGTTCCAGGTATTGTTGAGCATACCGTTTAGAAGAAACGTAGAGTGGTTTTTCATACAGAATACAAATATTTTACGTTGATTATATTCGGCAATAAAGCTGCGTCCATACAATACTTCGTTATACTCATGCTTAAACTTATGTTAATTGGCAACAAAGAACCCGGTCTATTTTTATTTTCCTCACCACTACCACACAATCTCACCAAGTATCTACAAAGAAGTAGAACAGAAAAAAAAAACTGAATCCACATCTATCTGATTTTGGAAAACTCCTTTTTTTTCCATTCCATGAATATAATAGCTTTCTTTACAGAAAGAGACAATAAATACTTGCATCAATGGCAACCGGTATAATCTTCACTGCAAGGCTTCCATGCTGCCATGTAACCCAATATAAATACCAATCATTGGGATCCATATCTAAATAGATCAGCTACAAATCCCTGCATACGCCACGGCAAATTGATAAATGGATCTTGATTACAATCTCAGGCTAGTAAATTTGTGTCAACCGCGTGGATTCAGTTGATGGAAAAGACCGGTGGCATTTTTTATTGGCTTCAAATTGTATCGCATGTCATGTTGGTTTCATTCAGTGCGATCATTCATATAAAAATGTAAAGATTTCATGATTTGATAATGATATCAAAAATATATATATCCTTTACGCAGTTCTTCTTTTCCCTCTTCTTTTTACTTTGAATATTTTAATCTGACTATTACAACATACAATGTGTGATACAAATTGGTGCACTTTCTGCGATTGTGCCGTCAGTCCATTTTCGGTAAGTGGTGTTCAGTTATTCTATTGTGAGCACAGAAAACTCAAGCCGATGAACTTTACAGAATGCAATTTATTGCTCAGAAGATTGTTTCAAGCGAGATGCTTTGTTACATGACCCTTTATACAACTATGTCGAACAGCAAAAGCAGCAGCAAGAGCAACAGCGTTATCTGAGTACAACGATCAGTAATAACAGCAACATCCACAATAATGAAATGCCTGAATATACCCAACAAACTCGTCGTGAAAGCAGCAGCAGCATGTGCAGCGAAGACCTTGCAGCCATGCACATGGACATGATACCCTGTTCTCCACCCTCCAAAACAGCCCCTCAATTGTCGACATCTATCTCCCTTGCAAGTAGCCACAGTGATACAATATTACGCACACCTCCGCTTTCATACGATGAAGTACCCGTATATGAGAAAATAACAGAATCAGATGTATCATTCAAGGATACAGCACCTCAACTCAAATCATGAATGTAAATGTAAATAGCCTATATCCCCCTCCACACTCTATATTGACGCGAATGCATAAAATAAATCACTGCACTATCTGCATGATGAGTTTCCTTATGACAATGTAATCATGACGCTATACGAAAAATTGATGCCCTCTTGCATTGAATGTGACAAAAAGATGCTTCTCCAAAAAAGCGAGCTTTCTAAGAATAGCTTGTCTGTTTACACACAGAATCGCAGATTTAGAATGACAGGAAATGTATGTCAACAAGAATACAACAAGCTACAGTCAACCGGATAGTTGGACCATTTATCCGTTATTTTCTAATATGCAACCGGGCATCATGGCGTAATTGGGCCTAGTGTGGTACAGAAAATTTCATATGCTCAAGTACTGTATGCGATGCCTATGATGATTTGTAAACTAAAATCAGATTAGTATATGGCATTGCCTCCTTTTGCTTCAAATATTACATTAGATTTTTCACCAACTTGCTCTGCTGACAGACATGACGTACATTTACTTGGCCTGCGTAGTTGATTCTTGCACGTATTTGGAAGTTGGGCAGAGAATGGCTGTGCTGTGATATATATAAAAATTGCCATGTTTGTGCGTTAAAGCGGTGCCTAATTCGGTTAGCAAATTTAAAACTTGGCACAGGCAACTTGAAAAGCTATATAAAGGTTTGAACAATCGCGAAACTTGTATTGCTTTTTCTTTATTCAATTAAAAACGAATTATCAAACATGCTTAGCAAGAACCCCTCTGGAACTCTCAACGTTACTATCAGTAAGTTTGCCTGCTTTGGCTTTTGTGATTGTACTTCCTAACACCACCTTCCTGTAGTCGAAGGCCGTAAGCTCAAGGGCCAAGATATGATCGGTAAGAACGATCCCTATGTGTAAGTATTCACGCAATGGCTCAAGGGTTGGGAAGGGTATGAGAAGCGTTGTACTAATATGCGCTTAAAGTGAATTGTGGATCGATGAAGACTACAAGCAAAAGACCACCGTCATTGACAACACCAATGATCCTGTCTGGAACCAAACCTTCACTTTCAACTTGAGTGAATCCCGTAAGCACAAGCTCTACATCAAGGTTATGGACAAGGACAAGATTGGATCTGACAAGATTGGTGATACTACCTTTGATCTCGAGGAAGCCTTCTCTGGTGCCCCTATTGATACCTGGATCAAGTTGCCCGCCAAGATGGGTTTGACCAGCCATGGTGAAATTCACATTTACATGCAATTCTTCCCCTCCCCATAAACAAATCACTTTCATTTCCCAATCAATCAATATTGTACAAAAAACACTGAAATAAATAGCTACTTCGCATTTACTGTAATCGCTTTTGTTACAAAATGTTACACAATCCAACAAAAACAGTGTGATTCATGCCCAATGTTGACATGCAAATAATTCACCGTTTCTCGCCCAACAAAAGGTAATTGATGGCACAGTAACAAGTCGTTGAGAAGTTAAATTTTCTTTTTTTATTAAACATGTTTCATGTTGGAAATGAGATTCTAGGTCAAGAAAGGTATAATGCTTATCAGAAGGCTGCATGAGAGCAGAACAAATGTAATAATGTGCGTTGAAATGACATGAGTAGGTTGAAAGATACGGCTCAGCCGAAAGAGAGAGAGAGAGAGAGGGAAAGATGATGTATAAGCATCATAAGAGTTGTCCAAAAAGTGAGATTTTACAAGCGGCCAAGAAATTTAGAGACCTCCACCAGATCTTGAGACATCAACACCTAACCCTTGGTTGTATTTTCTCCATTCAGCAGAAGATTTACCGATGTGAGCTTGGCCAGGCTTAGCAGTGGAACGAACGTAGGTAGCGTAACCAGCAAACGAGGTAACAGGAACGAGGACGATAGAAGCGGTACGAGAAGAAACAGCGAGCATATTGATAATTGTTATGTATAAGATTGATTTGAGTAATGATTAGAAGAAAGGAACCACAAATCAAGCAGCCCTTTTATATAAACGTCAAATTTCGAGATTGGATATTCGTACAAAAGGCACGCCCCGCGCTTTTACTACTAATTAGTAGCCCCTATGACGTTTTGGAGGCCAATGAGCATTGTGCAAATAGAGACTCGGAACGTTAAATTTAACATCAAGCTTATCTGTAACTAATCAAGTAAGGTTCAAAGTAATTTATCTGGCTCACACTAAAAAGAGGGGCACACGATGTCTTTGTCAATCAGCGTATTGTGGCAGAAAACAATAGTTTTCTGTAGGGTATCAGTGATAGAGGAACAGCCATATCGCACAATTTACATATTTGTAAAACTAAACCCTATCTTTCATTACGACTTATCTCTTGACCTGATCTCTCAGCAGTCTGTTGATTTTCGTATAAGCTCAAGATAAACTATGCGTCTAGGATCACACCATCATCTTAATTCCTCATCATAGAGCCCATTAAAGGTTAAACAAGATGTGGTAGAAAAATCATTTCATGATTTGATTCAGAGTCCTACCATTTCGCTATCATTAGTGTGTTTTGCACCCGATCATATAGACTTTTAAGGTTTATAGGGCCCAGTATGAGCTTAGTTGTGAATGAGGTTTGACTGCAAGGCATGATAGAGTATCCAGCATTATTTTATTTTCGATAATTTGTGGAGCTATCAGCGTAACATTTGAAGGGTAGCTTGGGGGTTTTGGCACTGTCGAATAGAATCTATACCGCCCAAAAAACAAAAGGGTTCTGTGCGACATTGATCAGTAATTGCTTTTAACCCTTAATTTTGTTTCTAGAGGAGGTGTTCGACTCGAAGAGAAGGAAGGGGGAATGCATGGTGCTGATAGATCTCCGGCTATACTATAATTTCATGGTCAGATTCCGTTGGTTTGACATGGGCAGCTGTCAGCAAGATATCACTGCAGAATAAGAGCAACATT
Source organism: Mucor sp. M7501 (assembly GCA_037040325.1). Taxonomy (NCBI): domain Eukaryota; kingdom Fungi; phylum Mucoromycota; class Mucoromycetes; order Mucorales; family Mucoraceae; genus Mucor; species Mucor sp. M7501. The sequence continues at coordinate 20,210 of JAXQGS010000179.1, read as the reverse complement.
TGACATGTAAGCGACATGTCAATCATGCTATACATAGTTGGTGCGTTGTTACTGTCTTGCTGTTTGTACAAAAGAGACATTAATTGCTGATGTTTTTCAAATGTACATTCGGTTGCCCGAGTCAGTGCTACTTGCAGTCTGATACTATAGTATTAAAAATAGTCAATATAATGATCACATCCAAAGATACTTTGCCTTTAATGGTTTTAAAAACCTTAACAACCATTCTGCCATATGGAATAGAGCTTATTAGGGCTTTATCGATGGAACTCCGTCAGCAATTGCACCTGTGTATAGATGAGGAGGGGTATCTCAAACTACTGGATACAAGAGGGAGGCACAAACTGGTGAGATTATGCACTATGATCAGGGTGAAGGCTAGCTACTAAACATGTGAAAATGAACATATAGTACCATGATTCTTGTTTTCGAATCACCAGCACTATCATAAAGCCCCTCCAAAGTCATTTGTTAACTGGTAAATCTAGCCAAGAATAAGCGATGTAAGGCAATCATACCACACTTGTCTTGGATTCAAGTTGACGCCGCCATCACACGCACCACGGCCACGACTCGCTGTGATTGTGCACGCTAGCACTTACTTGGCAGGCACATGAGATATGGCATCATTTCACACCGGTAGTTTATTCCAGATCAATCAAATACACGCAACAAACACACGGTTCATTGAATGATTTCGATATTACCCAGCATAAAAAGGGAATGTATGTTTGTATAGTTGATGTAAAAAATATTCATCTGTTATGGCTATAAAACGATATTATCCGGGGTTTCCATCCTCTTTCACATTTTTGTGATATTTCTAAATGATTTTAACTAGAATTGCACTCGTTGCTTCCTCATTTTGCTACTATGTTCATGCAAACATGGCTCCCAACTACCCAGAGCCTGGAACTATTTGGAAGTCTGGTCAATCATATGAAATAACCTGGTGCAAGTATATTCGACGTGCAAACTAGTTTGTTTTCTTGTTGCTTAATTGTTGTATTGAAATCACTTGTAGTTAACGATAAACAAAGCCCACCAATGGAAAAGTCCTGGAACAAGTTCAAGATTGGTAGGCTTTTGTAAACACCGGTTTTTGTATGGATCGTGTGCTAATTACGTTATTTAGACTTTATGACGGGAGACAACAACAGCCAAAAGTTCTTGAAGAATGTTGCTCGTGTAAGTGTGGTTTTGGGCTTTATGCCATTTCACATGATACTTAGCTGAAATACAGGATTTGGATGCCAAAACCGTCAAATCATTCAACTGGACGGCACCAGAAGTTGAGCCTCACGCAGCTGTTTATTTCCTGATGTTTACTAATGGTAGAGTGTGCTTGGATCATCGGGAAATTTTGCTAATGTACTGATTGAATTGCAATGCAGAAAAGGGACAAAATGCCTGGACCACACGATTTGGCATTGCTGGCCCGGATGGAAAGCTAGTTAAACCAGAAAATGCTGTTCAGCCAGATGGTGCTAAAATTCCTTGGGGCGTAGGCAAGCTGGTTGGTGAGCCTGCTGCAAACACAACCAGCACAACCACAGCTTCATACTCTATGAACTCGGCCATGGCATCAGCTGCTGAGAATAACGCTGCAGTAGTTATTGCTGTCTCTACGCCATTAAGCACAAGCAATTCAAATATCGTCATGCCTAGTATCGCTTTTGCGAGTACATTCTTGGCTGCCACCCTCTACACATTAATCTAATAAACAAGTTGCACGACAAACTGCTTTCATACAAGTTGTTGTCTCGGCAAGTGTCCACGAAAACACAATGGCGAGAGGATGAAGCAATTGTTTGTACTTCTTGGCGTCAACAAAGCCATGCCACTCTAGCAGACCGTTCTGGTTAAACGTCAGCATTGGCACTTGAAATTATACATTGCTGCTAGAATGCACTTGCCCCAACAATGCAAGAGCTCACCATGCACTCTATGGCAATCAAGAGACCATCAAGTCGACTTGCTAGGCAATAAAAACATATAAAAGAAGGTGAATTTCGCATCAATTTCCTCCAATCCATACTCGTCTTTGAATTCTATTAAATATCAAACATGAAATTCACTTCTATTTTAGCTCTTACTGCTTCTGCTATGTTGGTCTTGGTTGACAATGGCATGGCTGCCCCCACTGGCAATGATCTTGGTCACATGAAAGACAGCGGTAGCGTCAAGCATGTCGCTCTTGCTGAAGATAAGTCAAGCAAGGAATCTGGTGATGATCACTCTGAAAAGGGCTCTGGCAAAGGATCTCACGGCAAAGGCCATGGTGATGATCGCTCTGACAAGGACCATGGTGATGACCGCTCTAGCAAAGGATCTCGCGGCAAGGACCATGGTGATGGCCACTCTGACAAGGACCACGGTGATGACCGCTCTAGCAAAGGATCTCGCGGCAAGGACCATGGTGATGGCCACTCTGGCAAAGGATCTCACGGCAAAGGCCATGGTGATGATCACTCTGACAAAGGATCTGTCAAGGGCCTCTCTGTTAAGGGACATGGTGATGATCACTCTGACAAGGACCACGGTGATGACCACTCTAGCAAAGGATCTCACGGCAAGGACCATGGTGATGGCCACTCTGGCAAAGGATCTCACGGCAAAGGCTCTGGCGATGATCACTCTGACAAAGGATCTGTCAAGGGCCTCTCTGTTAAGGGCCATGGTGATGATCACTCTGGCAAGAACCACAGTGATGACCACTCCAGCAAAGGATCTCGCGGCAAGGGCCATGGTGATGACCACTCTGACAAGGACCATTCTGACAAAAAGGATCACTCTGACAAGGATCACAAGTAAAATGATCATTCGCGCACAAAATTCACCTTCAAAAATTAAGCTTTAAAGCTCACAAAATGAAATAAAAATTTACATTGTTACAAGTCTATTAATTAAGAAGCTCTCCCGCATTGATTTGAAATTTTTATGTTATTGCTAGCCAAATGTCACCTTATTATAAGGTCCATAATCCTCTATTTAAAAAATGGGCGCCAAATAGGAATCCCCTTCTGAAAATGGTGCAAATAGTAATACCCAATCTTGAATTTGTCTGTAGCATTGATTTCCTCTAGCATAGTTTTCACAGCCTCATAAGGCAAATATCTTTTGGCACAAATATCGTCATCAATCACCATTATGCCGTCCAGCGCTAATTGCTCATAGGTCTACCGTAGTGTTCTCAAGTCTTCGGCCTTCTTGATACATCTGTCTCTGAATCGAGAAAGGATGCTTATATGTCAAAGTTGTCCCTGTATATCCATCTCTTCTTGATGGCACCTCTGTTTGTCTCGTAGTTGCATTCTGTTGTGTTGAGGTAGTAAAGGTTCGTAGGAAGAGACTGATGATGACGAGTCATCTGAAGACAACACAATGCTTGAGATGGTATCTGCAGTTGTTGTGTGCTGGGCTGTACTTCTTGCGATCTGGAATGTTCCTGGTGTGTGTTGGCCTGATCAAGGGCAGCATGAGTGTTGGTAGCTCTTCGAATGCTGCGTGTTTGAGAGCGCTCACGCTCAGTCCAGTGATCCACAAACTCTTCAGACAATAGGATGTCAAAGTTGGCTTGTATAAAATGCGTTACTAGTTTCTTGGCTTTAGACATGTTATCACTCGTACTTTTGCTGTAGCGGATTGATGTTACGAATTGGACGAACTTTGTTCGTGATGATTCTCTTGAATCGCATTTCTGCTTGTCCAGGAATTCCTTAATCCAAAAGGTATCAATGCTAGTTCTGGCGAAATATTTAAAAGCTGCACCCATGATGAATAAATAAGAGACAGAAAAAGTTGGGTATTACTATTGGCACCATCAAACATTAATATTTGCACCATCCTAGAAATACAATCATCGGTTTGCTATACTTGAAGCCATGAGTATGTAAAAATACTTTGATACATACCTTCAGGAAGGTGGTTTCTTGTTAAAAAAAAAGCATTTTGGAAGAAAAGAAAAGATACTTTGCAGTTCAAACTTTTATAGTGTGGAGATGTTGATAAATCGGCAAATTTATCATGCTAAAAGTAGCTCTACAAGCACATCATTAGTTACATTATTAAAGCTTTATTTTTTTTTACAACTCCATAGCAGTATCAACAGCCATAGTCTCATTATGCTCATTGAACATGTATTGATCTTGATAATCCTTCAAATATTGAACAGATCTCTTTTCGTCCAAGAAGAGAGAATACACTCTCTTGATGTCTTGCACATCCACAGCGGGGGCCTTTCTCTTCCTTGCGACCAAATTAGCAGCTGTGATGAGGTGAATAGAATAGCGCAGAGAAGTTTCAGTGCCAATACGAGTCAACACGTCCTTGGCGTCGTCTGTCATCTCTACATCCTCTTCCTGACATCTGATGTTCAAGATTTCCTTGACTTCCTTCTCTTCGTAAGGGTTGGTGGAGATGATAAGCATACGGTCGAGCAAATCGACAGGAATGCCGTGAGGAGACTTGTATTTGGTGCCACGGATGTTGGTGATACCGCGGTTAGAAGCCATAATCACAACAGGAGCCATGTCGTCTTCTAAAGCTCTGTTCAAGAAGGAGAAACACTCAATGTCGAGCATGTGCACTTCGTCGATAAAGAGCACGCCGGGAACAATCTCTGCTTTACCCTCCTCTCTCCATTCTGCAACCTTGGTGTTGATTTGATCTCTAACTTCAGACTTGATTTCACCAGTGTCGCCAGAGAAAAGAGCCAAGAAACCTTGGGTTCTGCTGTTGATCACATCGATTTCGTGGAGTGACACTGTGTGGACGACCTCCTTTCTCTTTTGTAACTCTCCTTCAGGACATTGCACGAATTTAGTCTACACACACACACAGGATGTTAGAAATCTGTCTACTGCTGAATACTCAAAAATAGCGCTTCTTACATCTGAACCCATTGCATCGTAATCTCTGGCTCTAGCATATGAACGACCCAGCTTGGAAATACGGCCAGAAGCCTTGTCGATAGCAATAACATCGCCAGCCATCACCTTTTCCTTGTTGAGTGAATCAATCATTTTGTTTCCAAGATCGTAGATTGTCTCCATATCAGTTGTTTTGAGTGTAAGTTTGCCGGTTTTAGAGCCCTGTGTACGTCATGTCAATCTCGACACTGTCTCAGCACCCATATTCCTTACTTACACCAGTCATAGATCTGTCAATTTGGATTTCCACGACTTCACCCTCAATCAGTTCTGATTCTTCCTTGATTCTGACGCCAATTGAGCGACGGAAAGCTTGTGTCAAGGCTTCAGTTTTACTCATTTCGAGAGAGAAAATTTCAGAAGCAGCCAACATGGTGAAGGGGACATCTGTACCAAGAGCTACAGACAAGAGTTAGGCGGTATTCGACAATGCAAAGCTACGTCCATTCTTCTTCTTACCTTGAGCCATACCCATAGCAATGGCAGTTTTACCGGTAGAAGGTGGGCCAGCAATCAAGACAGCACGACCAGCAATTTTACCAGCTTCAATCATTCTCAAAATGACACCAGCAGCTTTACGTGCCTTGAGTTGACCAACCATTCCTTGAGAAGTGGCACGAGGCTCAAGGGTATCATCAAGACCCAAACCGCGGATATGAGAGTGAGCACCTAGTGTGATGGATTGTTTCATGTCAGATACTGTATGTTTGTGTGTGTGGGGGGGGATTGAAGCTTACCAACGCGCTCCATTTTCAAGAGATCTTTAGTCTCGCTTGAAGTAGTGGCAATAGGCAAAGACTAGACAATTTGGTGTTAATATCGACGACATGCTGTACGTAGATATGCCTTATTACCATTATTTCGTATTGTATGTGGTGATGAAAAGTTTGAAAGACTAATCAAGGCGAAAAAATGTTGCTTTCATGGCGAAAAGAGAGTCATGAAATGCGTCACAGGAGGAACCAAGGTAAATGCTGCAGGATCCAGAAGAAAGAGAGCGAGTTGAGGATGAGCGTAGACAATCGAGCAGCGTGCTCCAGTGCTTACAGTCGTCATGGAAATAGAAAGTAGATGCTTGGCAATTGACGATGAGCAGTATAGAGTCGCTCATGACTGACCGCTTCAATCCAAAAGCTGAATGGCTGTCATATGTAGGATCCTACATGTAGGCATTTGACAATGAAGCACAAAAATGAAGGATGATGATGTCTGCCATCCGAGTGTGATAACAGAGCAAATATCAATATCCAAATGCTGATTGAGGCCAATATACGCTTTGAAAACACATTGCAACCCATCCCAACATACACATGTCAAATGAAAAAGACGTAAATTTTATTTTAAATATACAATTACTTCTAAGAGCTAGTATCTACAATAACAAACTTGCTGCGTTTTGTAGTTTTGTTGTCGACGACGGATGAATCTAAAGAGGCAGATGGTGTGGGTAAGGTGAATTCAGCTTGCTCAGATGCAATCACACGTCTCTCGAGATCCTTGAAGGGAATGCGACCAAGGACATCAGCAGCGTCCTTTGGAGTGAAAGAGGCATCTTCTTTTAATGTCTTGAATTTGGGTTTACCGACAGCAGGGAAAATATCGATCAAAGGCTCCTTCAATGTATCCAAAGCTTGATCTACACCCATAAGCTGCTCCATGCCCTTGTTAAATTTCTTTTGTAAAGCAACACCGTTCTTTTCCATCTCCTTTTCTTGGGCCTTCAGTGTTAAAATAGCTTCAACTCGCTTCAAAGAAATGCCAAATTGGGTGGCGAGTTTACGGACAGACCATTGCTCTGGGTCGGCAGTGAAGGCATCGTAGATCTCTTGACGACGAGCATCGGAAAGAGGTGCTCTTGGTTGGAATAGAGGATTGTTAGGGAAGGGCTATAAAAAGACATTAGTTTTTTTGACAGATGTGGTTCATTTCTCTGTGTATAATTTACATTTGAAGTGCCTAGATAGTTGGTGGTACCCTTGGCAGGGCGACTGTATTTAGATCCGTTTCCGTTAGCCCATTCATGGAATCTGCGTCTTCTTCTTGAGAGCTTGACAGGCTCGACCTCTTCCTCTTCTTGGACTGATTCCTCTCCAGCTGCCTCAACAGCTTCAGGGGTCTTTGTTGTGTCTTCATTTCTGACATGGAATGTGTTTGAGAAGTAACGTTGGCCGCTAATGCTGATGGCTGAGGTTTGGGCGTGAGTTCTAGCAAGACCTCTAAAGAGACCAGTTGCTGGTGCGAACAATCTTGTTGTTTGCATGTCGAAAAAGCTGTATTTAGTGAAAGAGAAAAAAAATATGCCCTTGTCAAGCTCTTTTTTTTTCTTTTGCTTGCTCGAATTAAACGACCACCCCACCATCGACAATAGAGTCACATACCTGGACTATGTTTTACTAGGTAGATCCACCTAATGTGATCTTTTACATGAATAGAGCTGGTCATTGTACAGGCCAGAGACCAATTGATGAAGCCTGATGGCATTGAGAGATATTTGGTCAAAGAAAATCTCACGAAATTTCAAGTAAAATGCAACATTGCAACATGGCTTAATGCAGGCGTCTTTGACATCCCACTATTGCACAAACAGACACAGCCGAACGCTAGGCGAGCGTCATACACTGTAGTTTATACCTTCCCTCCTTCTAATCTCATAGTTTCCTTTCCAATCACTCTCAAATAACGATCGTGTAAGCAAATGCATGTGATTTATTCTTTACCCTGGTTTTCAAGATGCTACAGCCTTTCTAGCCGCTTCCACGACACATTTTGTCAATGGTTCTGAGAGTTGGAACAAACCATTGTTGGTGATGATTCTATGAGCTGGCATGGGCTGATACGATCCTTCCTTGATCTTTCCATTGTCTAGTTCTACACTTCCAATGATGTCTTCCGGGAAGTTGATTCTGCCCCATGGGGGTGGGTTACGCTCATCACCGATATGTAACCAACTACCAGATTTGCATAAATAATCCTTATCCCAACTACCCATTCTATCGCTTACCCTTCTTTCTGCCAATCCGCCATTGCCTTCAAGTTATTGTCCTTCACCTTGTGTACATTCTCTCTCAAAACAGTTGTCAAAAAGTCCACGAATTTAGCGTTTTCAATAAACGTCTTTGGATCCACTTTATCTTGTTCAGGAGTCCATCCGACAATTAACTCTGGTTTCAATGCTTCAGGATTGGGAACGTCTTTATCCGACAAGTATGAGATGGCAAAACGACCCTTGTTTCTGGTTTCATGAGAATGCAAGTAGGCATTCGCTGTATGATTGGCATGTTAAATCAGCTGAAAAGGACCTCTGAGTAGGGCACATTCCACTTACATGACAGAGGAATACTCTTGTTCAAAGCAGCAGAGACAGAGAACGCTCTTGACATCAAAGGCTTTAAAGTGAGAGCGTGCTTTGATGCAAATCCAGTGAGAAGCATGTTTGTTGATAATTGAAGTTAGTGTAAGGAGTGGGTATAAAAGAGGGTTGAAAATATATCGTGGTTTGATGGCTGTAGAAAATACTAGCCCCGTAGCTTGGGACCCAGATGCCAATGTTGTGTGTGTGCATTTTAGACTATCTTTGGTACTGTTTTATGCGAGTATGTCTACACTCTGGATTGCTCTGTACCTTTGCTTCGCTTCGATTAGAACCAACCTACATGGTAGCAGCTCACGCCACCGACTGCTTATGTCCATCTCATTAAGGTACTATAAACTTCATTTTCAGATCTCTTTTACGAGAAGATGCTTCCAATCCTTATAGTACACCATCAGAATAGCTCTTACATGGACAGATAGCACACTGATGACATTAACCCTTCCTATTCAAAAGAGTGCCAAATACAGTGTATTTGAGCCATGTTCTCGTGTTACAAGCCATTTCAGATCCTCAAAACAGGAGAGACCCTTAACATTTATACTCAAATGACATGTTTTGAAATGCAGCAGCGTGTAATTTGAACCTACATGGTGATGCAGGCAGAGATGGAGCATAGCCAAGTCAATTAGGCGTCTACAATGTCTTTTACTATACAAAAGGGTAGCTGCCAGGGCAAAAAACGGCCTTGGCTGGGATTGAATTTCAAAGGTTGTTCGTTCCAACTGGTCCTCTGGATCCCCATCTGGACATCCGAAAACCTTTCAGGCACAATTACACAAAATGTTACTATGTAAGCAACAGGTATTTCTCTAGACCTGTACATGCAAAATTAAACGAAAAATCTAATGGTGTTAATTTCAAAGCGATATCTTTAGTCTGTGGAGAGTAACTGTCGAAAAAGGCAAAACACGTTTTTGGAGAAAAGGTCTACAAACACTATACTAAATCGGTCGCAAGACACTTTTACATACTCCAATGCGTTTCTACGATTATTTTGAGCATAGGAATACCTTAGTAGAAAACTTCATTTTCGAGGTGGAAACCTCCATCATTCAAAATCATCAATTTTTCCCTTGCTACCATAGGGCTGAAATGACCAGAAATCGATGATCAACTCGATCCCCAAAAAACTGCTGAAAAGTGATTCATAACATAATTTCAGGTCGTAGAACACGATGGCACCTGTTTTGAGGCCGAGATCGCGCTTCGTTGGCGAGATACAAGCGATTTGAACTCTTGATTTTACAGCGGTAAATACATTTGAGGGCTACTTACTGAACATTGCGCTTATTAACATCTGGTCTGATGGTCCGTAGTTTATCATCTAGCGAAACAGTACATTATGCGGACAAGAGGGGCACGCAAGAAGCTTGGGTCGAGTTTAATATTGCCTCAATTTCAGATGTATTCTACAAATGGTCAAGCTATGCTTGCTCTTTTGAGACACATATTAGCAGAGGTGGTAGATTTGCTGATCAGGAACGATGCGATTACAAAGGAGTTTAACAAGGCTGATATTCGAACTCACACACAACTTAGCATTGAGCTTCACCTCCAAGTATCGTAGTAGCAAAGGTGTTGTACCTTAATCTAACGTGGTATGCTTCAGAGGTTCTCGATCTGAGAACACTTGCCTACTAAGGTTGAAATTAAACGGTCTAGGAGCTGTTTGTGAATCACAATGAAAATCAGGGGGGGCCGCGCACCAGAAACAAGTTTAGAAAGCCTGCCAAATGGAAGGATATTGAGGTCAATTACCACATATAGCAATCTGGCGCCACATTTCATGTGTGTAATGATTTTCATGGATCAAAATCAAGGTAACTCGAATGCCATTCAGACCAAGGCTATGGATAGTGTCCAACAAAAGTTTTGTACTGTTATACAAGACACGATTAAAGACCATCATGATGCCATCATTCATGTCTATTATGTGTTAGCTTTGGTCGACATTGGCGTACATGTAATGTATACACACCAGAATTAAGTGTAACGCCAAACTGTTGGACAACACCATGAGTGCTAAAATTAATAACTATAGTAACCCAACCTATATATTATTCTGCCTGTTTTGTTGTTGTTGTTGTTGTTCTCCTTTATCATCACTACTACTCACCAAAACCAAGATGGTCGATAACAAACAACGTAATACCACATTGAAAAAGCTGGCACGCTGGACACCGTCTTCCTCACCATCGCCATCCAATCGAGGCAACGTGATCCCACCACTTAGTAACGATGCACCTTTTGTCAATGTTCACCATGACAAGTTACAGCAAGGTGCACTTTATATCATCAAAATCAAGCAAGTGAGTTTGGCCATGTTTGAAGGTAAGAGTTTTTGGAGTTTATCCATGGCTGACATGCTGATTCATTGACACATTCACATCATTTAGGATGGAATGACGATATGTGTTGTTTCTCAATTTTGCGTAAGATGGAGTAAAGAATGAAAACTACAACAACATTCACACTTACCATATTCCATTAGGATCTGAAGTAGAACCTTTGAGATGGTCAGAAGCGAGGTAAATTCATTTACATTTATCAAATATCTATTGTGGTGACACACTAAACTGAGTCCATTTAAAGACAATTACCAGGAGACTTCGACATTTACAATGCGTTTGATGAATGTGGCAATCCTCCTATCCATTTGTGGTCTCGCTATTTAAGAACAAGTGTCCCAAGCAACTGGTTTAGCATGTTTGAAGAAGCCAAACGCAAGCAAAGAAGTTGGGCCATGCACCAAGACCACATCCATCGTCAGAGCTTGATCCAGCAAAAGCAAGAACAAGAGCAAGATTACTATTATCAACAGCCAGAAGAGGCTCTTATTAATAACAACGCCATAGGCATGCCTGCTTATTCCAACACAGATGTGTCATCCATGCATCTCAACGGCAGCAATACCGTAACATCGCCTTCTATAGTTGCCTCTACCAATATCGTGGATCCTGGCATGATGAACGAGGAACTAGACAGCAATGCAAGCAGTGCAGCTACAGCAGCAGCCACAGCAATAGCCGCAGGCGGCTTGCATCACCAGCCCTCTGCGACATCTGTAGTAACGACAGCTACAGCTAATTCAGACCTGAATCCTAATCATATCAGACGTCCCATTATGTCGCCGACCCCATCACTGCAGCCCTCTGAACGCTCAAATAGCATCATGGACAGAGAGCAAATCCGTCGTCATTTAGCACCAGGACAAGCGACTGTATCCAACCGACAGATCGAGTCGCCTCAACTGGTTCATCACCGATCAAAGGAATACATTACTCAAAATGAACCCACACCACTAGCTGCTCTGAATGATGACAGGATGGAATCCAACATCTCGACTGCAGAAGTGGATTTCCCTCATGACTCGGACCGCTTCTCCATCCACTCTGAAAGCATCAGTCATACTACAACACCTACTATGGGTCCACAATCACCGGTTCAGCAGAGATCCTTGTCGAGCAAAACGAATAATAGCAAAAATCGATCTTCTATGAAAAAGATGATTTTCGGCTAAAATTGACACACCATTCTCTATTCAATCATCTTGTCGTTTTATATATAATATCGTGGCGATGAGGGATGAAGGAAATAAATAAAGAAAAAAAAAGCTAAAAAGAAAAGAAAAAAAAAAGAAAAAACTTGGGCAATATTAACATACAAGAATAAAACATATAAAGTGTAATGCGATGAGGATAGGAGGAGAAGGAGGAGGAGGGGAGAGGATGGGAGGAACAAGAGGAGAGCAAGGGAGCTAAAAAAGAAACGAAAAGCGACTACTCTTCTCTTCTGACAGCATCACGAGCAGCTCTGATTAAAGGTGCAAGTGAGGGTAATGGATCTGCACATCTCAGGAAGGGGTGCTTCAACATTTCAGAAGCAGATGGTCTACGGTCCACTTCCACTTCCAAGCATTTTGCTAAAAAGTCTCTAAAAATGGGTGAAAGTGCTTCTGGATTCTGGAGTTTTGGTGTGCCGTTGTTTGCAATCAAGTAGAGAGCTCTCAGAGGGTTTTCGTTCAGATAGGGTGGCTCACCTTCCACCATCTCAATGGCCATGATGCCCAATGACCAGATATCCACCTTGGGTCCATATTCCTTGCGGGTAACTACTTCGGGTGCCATCCAGTAAGGCGTACCTACCATGGTGGTGCGTTTTGATTGCATTTCGTTCAATTGAGCACAGAAACCGAAATCAGCTATCATCAACATTAGGGTTAGAGGGGGGAAGGCTCTTTGTTTTTTTACCAGCAAAAATTCCAATCCAAACTTACTCAATTTAATATCACCGTATAAACTCAACAGAATGTTATCACTCTTGATATCGCGATGAATCACGCCCTTGGAGTGCAAATGCTGAAGACCTTCCAAGACCTCATGACACACAGCAGCAATTTGGCCTTCCATCATCATGTTGTTTGTCACCACATCTGTCAAACTGCCGCCTTCCATGTACTCCATAATGACCCACAAATCTCCTCGCCACAGGTACGAATCAATGAAATTGACAATGTTCTTTTGCTTGGACTCCTTCATGACCAGGATTTCGTTGATGATCAGTTCCTTCTTGGGCTGCTGTTCCAAATTCATTTGCTTGATGGCGACGGGGAAATCGCTGCCTTCTGAATACGCAGTGTATACACCACCAGAAGCACCTTGGCCAATCTTTCGCATGTTCTTGTAAACAAGACTAGGGTCTGCTTCTGTACAAATCGTTCTCAGTTTAGCAATCACTTCAGCGTCCTTCATGGCGTGCTTTCTCTCTTTGACCCGTTGCTTCACAGTGCCTGGGGATCCTGTTAACGAAGGCTGGTGGGGCTTGAGTTTCTGCTGCTGCTGCTGCTGCTGTGTAGGTAATTGCTGGGCGGCAGCAGCGGCGGCGGCAGGTGATTGTTGCTGGTGGTCGTCTCGTCTGTCTCTTTGCTTGGCGCTTAATTTGCGCTTGATATCGTAATCGCGAGCTGCATGAGATGAAGGAGATAATTTGGGAGATGTCGATGATTCGTAGTTCAAGCGTTCTTGCTGCAGTTGCTGCTGGTGCTGCTGAAGACGCTGCTGATACTTTTGGTATTGCTGTTGCTGTTGCTGGAGATGTTGGTGATACACTAGAGAATATAAAGTTTAATTCATTTGTACCACTGTATAAATAGAAACACACTCTTACGCTGTTCATCCAGTCGTTCTTGCGATTTTTGCTTCTAAGAACCAAAGACAACATTCAGCCCATGTGTGTGTGGTGATAGGATGCAGCCATGATTTTACCTTGAACTCTTGCATTTTAGCCTGACGCTCCATCTCCTCGTATTCATCATCGTCGTACTGCGGGGGTGTCTGGCTCGTCAAACTGGGCAAAGCATCGTCTTGCTCGTTCAACGCGTGGGCCCTTTCCATTTTATGGTACACGGATTCATCGTGATCTCGATTTTCTTGATAGAAACCAATCGCATCCAACACAGCCTATACACAAACAAGCAGCGTCAGTATAAGGCTGTCCGCTGTACATCTCACACCATGTTACCTGTGGATTCTGGTACTGCTCTACTTTGGAGATGCCACTGTGTTGCAGCAATGTCTGCCATTCTTGAGGCAAGCCAGTGAATTCACCCGTACTTGCATCGAATCCAACATGTGTAACATGCTTGGCGTTGTAAGGACCTGATATCTCCATTTCCTTTTCTTGCTCTTGATTTGACTGTTTATCCTTATTGATCAGATCTATACAATGTAGTTGTCGTTAAGTACATGATAGCCAAGAACTGCCCAGTTGTATTTACCATTAAAACTGCCAACAAACTTATCAATCACTCCTTTGAATGTCGATCTATCCCTGGCCTTTCCAAAAGCACCGCTAGGCAAATCCTTGAGTGGTGATAGCTGAGGTGTGCTGCTGCCACTATCGTCACTATGAGATGCTGGTGGTGAGTACTTGATCTGCAAGTTGGTGGTTGTGCCGGTGGTTGCTGTGGATCGCTCACTTTGAGCTCGATTTAAAAGAGGCGATGAATTGGTAGGTGGTGGTGGCAAGGAAGGTCTACTGCGTCCCACTGAATTGGATCTGTCACGCTTGGAAGACAGTGTTCTAGAGAGAAACGAGCCTGAGGATTTGGTAGGTGTTTCAGCACCACTTTGGTTGTTGTTGTTGTTGTTGTTGGAAGAACTAGCTGATGAGGTGTAATTTGAAGACGATAGCTTGCGGCCTATAATACAAATGACACGTCAACGAGCTGTTCATGATGGCATTCTGTAGTAATTAGTATTTTTCTCTTAAAAAAACCAACCTAAGTCTTTCTCGGAAATATCAGGTGAACTTGGCACTGAAGATTCGGGCGTACGAATATTTAGTCTTTGCAAATGACTAGAAAGCGAGCGAGATAAACCTCCATTTGAGTTGCTCGGAGAAGACATTTTCTTTATAGCACGCTAGAAGTGTGATTGATCTGAAGGATAGAGTATGCTGCCAAGAAGAAAAAGAGTGCTGAAAACAAGAACAAGAGAAAAGAGAAAAGAAAAAAAAAAGTGAGAGAGAGAGAGAGAGAAGAAAGAAAAGAAGGAATAGAAAGGGAGCATCATAAACGCATTTCAAATGGGTCATTATTGCAAGCAAGCAGGCTTGAAACTAGTCACGAAACCATGGCTGATTGCTTGCCAACATGCTCTCTACTGGAGCATCTCTTCTATCCAATGTCTCTCTGAATTCATCTTGTCGACGCATTCATCGCTCTGACTATGCATTTATTCGTATGGTTCACCCTTTAATTACAGTGCAATTACTCGCAATAAACCTGTAATCTCTTTGTGAGACATGAGAATCGACTCCGTTTAGGGTTACCCACACCTTTATTGGATGGATTTAGTAGTAGTAGTAGTATTGTGAGACCTTTTATTATTTCATCATATTAGACACATAGCTTTCTCTGGTTTCTCAAGAGATCTACAGGGTTATTATACTCTAGACGACTTGCACTTGGATATGGATCTCGCCCGTTCCATTGGGCGACAGAGCAAGCCAGCCATCAAACGATTTGCCCTCATCCACATGCTCACTGACATTGAATGAAACTTCTCCAATATCAGCATCAGACAAGGTATTATGATCCCTCACTATGAATTCAAGAACAGATGTTCCAAACACCTTTGTTGTAAATGTTTCATTCCTGTTGGTAAGTATAGAGTGGTTGTTAGATGAGGCATTTTCTTTATCTGCATGTTTCAAAACACTGTTACCATTCAGGGTTCAAATTCTTCTTGATGTGCTTGGTCTTGTGAATCGAGTTTTTGCCAAGCTTCACCCGACAGTAGGGATCGCTCATCTTATCACGGCCGCAGCCCTTGAGGTTTCTGCCTCCAACTACATTGACCTTGATGGTGACATTTTCTAAAGCATGGTTGGTTCATAACTGCACCTCTGAAAGGATCGTCATCTACACTTACTTTCTCGGTCTTCAAACACAGAGCGTGGGCTGCCAATGGATCCATTTGATGACAAGACAGAGGCACTCTCTCTATGTATCATGTCGGGGCGATGCTCGGCTGTTGTGCTGCTGCCAGCAAGATATTGATTGTCCACAGGCGAGGAAACAGCAGCTGGAGCAGCAGCAGCTTGACTACCAGAGAGGTCTTGGGTAGCAACCACGGGGATCTCGGCAGATGGCTTCTTGCCATGGCCTCCAATCTTGCCAAAACCACGGCCAATGGCTCCAATACCGCCACCAATAGCGCCAATGCCTCCGCCAATGGCACCACCTACTACCTTGGTACCGCCACCAATAGCACCACCTACCATGCGAGTGCCACCCGTAAGCACCTTTCCACCTGCGCCTACGCCATAGCCAACCACGTCGCCAGCTAAACCAGTACTTCCAGTGAGAATACGCGTAGTTGAGCCCAACAAGGACGTGCCCTCACGCTTACGCGCGAGCAATTGAGGCTCCCACTTGAGGCGAAGTTTAATACTGCCACCACGAAGAGGCACATCCACTTCCTGCACTGCAAATGACTCTAAATCGGCAATGGGGATGGGGCCTTCTGCCAAGAGGGTGTTGGTGCCAATCTGATCCCAATCGTAAATCTTGACATCCAGCACAGCCTTGTTACGCGCAACGACGGGAGCAGTGAAGCTTTCGTTCTTGAAAACAGGAGCAAGCTGCTTCTTGTAGGTCTGTGATTTGTATACCTTTTCCTTGTTGATGCTGAATACACAGTAGGGATCGCTGGTGCCACTTCTGTCGGCAGCCTTTAAACCTGCGGCAGACACAAGCGTCACTGTCAACTGGCCTTGATCTATACACAAAGGTGTTACAATGTGCCAAGCCCCAACAAAACCTGAATCCACCAACAACTTACTTTCTAAACTTTCGCTAGGGTCTAATTGGAACTGAATAGCAGGAATAAACTTGAAACTGAGGCGAATCAGACCACCGTTGGAGTCCAGCAACCTGTATTCCTGAACATCCTCGTGCGCCTCTTCTCCTTGAGCAGGTTCAGGACGGTTTTGAATCGACTGGACGATATCTTGTACACGACTGGTCCAGAAGCCAATGCGATCTTCGTCCTTGATGTCGTCCTTTGCGTTGCGCACGCGCACCACCAATCGAGAAAAGTCCATTTCCTTGACAAACGCATCGCCGGATTCGTTAAAGTTGAGTGTTGTGCCCTTGACAGGTGCAGTGCGGAATTGAGCGTCGTTGGAGTCGAGCAATATTTCAGCTACTGCCTTGCCCTTGCTGGGTAAAACAACGTCGTGGATCTTGACAGACAAGACACCAGCAGAGTAAGCGAGCAGGTTGATCTTGCCGTTTTCAGTGTATGGAATCACTTCTCCGTGGAGGTCCTTTTCAGGGGGGCCGGTGGGAGTTGCAGCAGCAGCAGCAGTAGTAGCAGCAGCAGCAGCAGCAGCAGCAGTAGCAGCTTCAGGTGCATCCCCATTGGCAGCAGGCGCCTTCTTCTGGGCTTCCTTTTCCTTGGCTTCCAGTTCCTCTTGCGTGTATTGCTTTGCCAATGCCAAGGTAGGGAAGAAGGATGCCTCGTAGTTCAACTGACCTCTGCCCGACTTTCTTTCCTTGTTCATCAGCTCCACGTTTCTAGACACAGGTGCCAATGCCTCGTAGTAGGACTGACCATCGGCTGTCTTTTTTTCAACCGCAATGTCCTTGATCAAGAGCTCACACATGCCCAAAAACTTGTCGCTGGTCACATCATTGTAGTCCATGACTTCCAGTGTAAGGTCTTCGCGCAGAGCATGGATGGGAACATAGACAGCCGTGTCCCAGACAGGGTTCAAGTTGTCCAAGATGGCTTCCGTCTGGCCACGCGACTGCAGACCAGACATGACACGGACATACGGGTCTGACTTACCGCCAGTCAGCATCTCGACGTTCTTGATGTTGGTGGCCTTGTTCAGCTTGACACGAACAACACCAATAGGCTCACGATAACTGCCGCGCATCAAACCAGCAGAGAAGCCGGTCAGAGGCACAGGCTTCCAGGTCATGTTGAGATGGATCTTGCCAGTGCCGTCCTTTAGATTCCACCAGTCGTTCTTTTCCTTGACCAGCTGGTTCTCCATGTCAATCAAGCTGGATGTCCAGCGGCCCAGCACTGTATCATCGCCAAAGTCGACGCTGTTCATGATGGTAACGTCCAGATCCAGGTTGGATTTATCGGCAACAAAGATTTCGATAAACTTGTTCCAGCGAGGATTGACACTGCGCTTAAAGGTAGCTGTACGAAGCTTCTCTTGGCCGTTCACCTTGACCACAGCGTACGCATTGACATCGCCGCCATGAGAACCCACAAGAGGGACACCGCTGATGATGGGCAGACCACCTACCAAAGGAATACCGCCCTTCTTTTGCTTGACCACTTGGCCAATGTCCTTGCAGTCTTGCACGTAGAAGCGAACCACGCCGCTGTTGGATTCAGCAGGAGGCACCACAGTGCCGTCCTCCAGCTTTTCAGCCTTGGACACTGGGAAGTAGCGCACATCTGCCTTGACTTCACCGACTGGCTTACCGCTTCGAAGCACCACCAAGTTCAACCCCTCAATAGCACCGTCGTTCTCCTCGACATCCTTCAGATCCAAGTTGGCCACACCGATTTCAGCATCGCTTCTGCCAGAATTACGGTCCATGATTTGAAAGCAGAGAATGTCATTCAGGTTGTTTAGCAGCACAAAGTGGGTTTCGTTCCACTTGGGATGCGAGGTATTTTCGATGGCAGACGTGCGAGCAAGTTCAGGGTTGTGCACATTGCTCACGTGGAAGGAGCAGTAAGGATCCAGACTGCCAAAGAAATCGTTGGGCTTGAGGTTGTTGGCAGAGTAAATGGTGACAGCGAGCACACCGTTGGCAGTGTCCAAATCATTGGCGCCTTCCATCATGGCAGCGACGTCCAAGGTGAATACGTTGGGTGCGTACATCATGGGGCCCAAGTTGGAGTGCACTTGGTCCTTGATGAATGTCTCGAGTCCAGGAATG
Source organism: Mucor sp. M7501 (assembly GCA_037040325.1). NCBI lineage: Eukaryota > Fungi > Mucoromycota > Mucoromycetes > Mucorales > Mucoraceae > Mucor > Mucor sp. M7501. The sequence continues at coordinate 1,429 of JAXQGS010000179.1, read as the reverse complement.
TTGTTGATGTCGAAACCAAGCGTGTCGCCACCCACAGGCTTCAGCACGTAATCAAAGTGAGGCTTCTCCAGGAACGACAGCTCCACCGACTTGACGTGGGGCATTTCGTTGAACAGCTTGAGCTTGATTCTCAAATGACCGCTAAAAGCGATATCTTCAAGCAACACGGGCATACCAGCGCCAATCATACCTTTGCCGACACGGATGGTCAGTACAATCTTGGGGTTGACCTTTTGCTGTGCTTCACGAGCGGTTAAATCAAGCACGTCGTTGGGGATAAAGGACAGTTTCCAGTCCATGCACTGTTGTAGGAGGAGAGCAAGGTGATGAGTTTATATATGTATAGAGAGAGAGAGAGAGAGTGCTGCAGACAACTTACAACCACATCAGGCGCAGTGCCTGGATACACTTTAATACCATCGACGCTGGGGGCCTTGGTGCCCAAGGTGAATGAACTCATGCGGATAGAGTCCAAGAACGAAGGCGTGTTCTCTGCCAGGATAGCGTCCACTTGACCAATGATCTGAGCCGACAAGGCAGGCTCGAAAATAAGCCAGAAGCGATCCAAAAAGTGGTTCATCCAGCCGACCGTTTCCTCGTCCGTCTCGAGGCGGTTGATGCTGACTTGGCGCTGCATGTCGTCGCGGGCATTGCGTCTGGTGCGTTTGATGGAGGTACGATAGTAAGTAGCTACAAACAGACACGCGGAAAAAGGTTAATTGGAGAGCGTTACACAGACACAGCACACAATGGCATTTACCAAAAAAAGCGCCTACAATTAGACAGGACATTAAACCTAGACGTATCTTGATCAACAACCACGTAAAGAAGATGGCGACAAAGACAACACCGCAGTTGTGGTACCATTCACCATAGTACTTTTCACTGACGAATTGAGCCACCAGGTCAGAGGCATAGTCACCGTTGGAAGATCGAGAGCGATCCTCAAAGATGCGCTTGATTTCCTCGGGCGAATGCGTCTTTGCAAACGCCTGCATGGCCTTGTCGTCTCCAGGGTTGGGTAGGTTAGAGAAGCCTGTCCAACCCACCTTGTACCAGTCGGGAAGGCCTCCCTTGATGGGGACGGGTTGCTCGACATAGGCGCCTGGTGCTTTGGATGTTTGTTTGTTGTTGCTGTTGCTGTTGACAGGTTTGGCTAGTGTCTCGGCTACTTTGTCATTGGCGGTTGATCCAATGTCTGTGGCTAACGGTGCATTGTTGCTGTGCTCTGATGGCTCCACAATGGCAGGGATCTCGGGTGCGTTCTTTAACAATGCCTCCTTTTTGGCCTCGGCTGACATGTCAGGATCAAAGACGTGTACGGGCGCACCTCCTTGCTCTGATTTCAATGCTGTGTTGAGCTGCTGGTGCAATTGATGCGATTCATCTGCCATGGCTTTCTTTTGCTGCTGTGGATCTACACTAGCAG
>JAXQGS010000178.1:0-28668 GCA_037040325.1 Mucor sp. M7501 | reverse complement strand
CACTTACTTGGTGGTAATTGAGGGTCTCAACCGTGCACCTAACGCTAGAAGGTGTAGTAAGGCATTTTCTGGCACCCGAAGGTGGGTTAACTCATCTACTGGTACGATAGTTCTATATTAGGCTATCTCCTAGTATTTGAACCCCGCCAAACGAAAAAACAGAGGGAAACCCTCGCATTATTTTTCTAGGATTTTTGTGTGTGCCGAGCCCATTCTAGCGATGAGATTGGCTGAAAGACTGGACGGCAAGTGAGATAGATCATTGCAAATATTGAAATAAAATTATGCTTTATAATGATGATAGAGCTTTCAAAATAGCATGTTCCTATATCAGTTTTTCCTCTACTTTATGCATGTGCAATTGGCATCCTTGTAGCTAGCATGTAGGTGTTGATAAATCCATGATTTTGTCAACTTCTTAATTTTGAGCAGATGCTACTAGTAAAATCGATAGGATTACTGTATAAATGTAAACTGGATGTCCCGCCAAAGCTGTTGGCTGTGTTATTTTTGACTAGGTTGTGTTAAAATTGGGCTTGTGAAAGACAACGTCGATGAGTAATGGCGAAAAATGCTCGAAATCTGCTATCATCAGTCATTCAAATGTGTAGCTAAAATTAATACTGATACATTCGGTTTAACTCCTGCTTAAACCATACTAGTCAATCACTTTATCTTAGAAGCAAATCACTACTTGTTCATAGAATAAAAAGCGAAAACGGCTACCACCGAAAATCCAATTTTACCCATCATTCTTGCGAGGCTTATCAGTTTAACTCTTCTTTTTGGCGCTTTATACGGAGTATCAAATGCCTGAGGAAACCAGGACCACACATTAAAGATATGGCATTGCGTTTGTATTAAACGTTCTTGTCCAGTGCCTTTTACTACATTTGTACCCAAGACAAATGAGTAAAGTTACTATTATTATCGATTCAGACGACGACGACGATGTTGTAGAGATATTTGAATGTGCTCCACCTATTAAATCTTCGACCCCTGTAACAAAGGCTAACACAAACGCTGTATTGCCACAAAACAACAAACGGCGTGAACCAGAAAGACCTACACCATCTGTTAATAAAGTATCAAATGCAAGCAACGCGAAAACTGCACCCACGCCTGCACCCAAACCTCAAGCGAGCACATCCTCGAAACCGTCTTCCTCAAAAGCATCTTCCTTAAACGCACCTCCATCAAAAACATCTATTCCCCCTACCCCTAAATTTTTGCCATCAACGAAACAACCACTGCCCTCCTCTCCACAATCAAATATTGTGCCTAAATCAGCACCAATACAACCAGTGAAATCAGCAGCGAGCTCATCCAGACCTGCTCCTCCTCCTCCTTCTCCTAGTAAAGCAAAAGCTCAGCCAGCACCAATACAGAAACCAACGCCAAAATCAAAAACACCGGTATCTGCTTCTCCCAAGAGACCTACAACTCCCAAAACCCATCATATCAGCTCACCTAATCCAATCCCTGCACCAGTTGTCATTTATACAAGCGAGAACAGAGAGCCTTCAGCGAATCCAGTTCCATTGAATAGCATCAACCAACTGTTCCAAAGAGATGCCAGAACTGTGACATTGACAAAGGCATCCAGGCGCTCTTTTTCTGGTCTGTCTAAAAGTTCATCATCTGCTGATATGTCTAAAAAGTTTGAAATGGACAAAGAGTTGGCAGCCATCTTTGCTTCAAGCAGCCCTGAACCATCCCCGTCTACTTCAGCGCCTTCACCAACATCAACGTCAACAACACAATCTCCATCTTCTGCTGCCATGGACAAGACGCCTGTCATTTCATCATCGCCACCAAGACAAATGTATAATAGCAGCAGTAATAGTCAGGAACTGAGACAAAGCAGCTTCTTTTCACCCAACTCATTGACCTCACCACCAGCACCTACTCGCAAAAGACCCATCAGTTCGCCGCAGAACCCAAGCCTTTTCAGCAGACCTACATTCAGCAAGAAGAAGGTGATATACGGTATCGATGATGAGGATGGAGAGGAGGAGGATTTGGAGTTGTATATCAATCACGTCAGCAGTAGACGAAAACTATTTACTGATGAACTCAAGGTAATTGGGGATGATTTAGTATGAAGGGTATGGCAAAACTAAAGAGTATGTGTGATACTATGGCAGGAGGCTGAGAGACGTAAAATGGGCAACAAGCAATGTCCACTATGCTACATGATGTTTCCCAAGCAGGAAATTATGGATCATTCATTTGAATGCGAAGGCAAGCCAACAGACAAGGGCTTAAAGAAGAGAACGATAGGCACAGCTGTAGCTCTCAATGCAGCTGAAAGGAAAAGGTAGGCTATGGATCGCATCATGCTGATGATGATACTCATGTAGTATAATAGGAAAAATGCCGGTGTACAAGATACAGGGCCTACCAATTATTATGCAGATTCAGAGGGTGCATTAGCATTAGACGGATCAGGCTTTGGAAGTGAAGTAACCGGTCTAAGTTGGGAGTCTGCTGGTCAAACTCGTTTTGCTTAAGAAATACATGATACCACCACCACTTTTGCCAGTGTAAATAAATGTTGATCTATACCTGTTTAAAAGAGAAGAAATTTCAATTTCACATGACAATGATGTAACACGACAACTCAAAAAGCTCTTTCAGCGTAAATATGGAATATATCCACCTTGTTCCTTTATCACTCCTTTTTCTTTTTCTTTATTTCCAATAGCACTACACTCATGGAACGTTTACCCAGCGAGATACAGCACATTATATTTTCGAAAGTTTATAATTTAAAGGAATGCCAACGTGTATGCAAAAGTTGGTACGCGATGATCACTGATGATTTACTCCATCGCTCTGCCATACTAGTGTTTAACTCGGCAAAGTCCACGCTTTACGAGAAACGTCAAGACCTGGCAAAGCATGTTCGTTATTTGCATATCGTGCTAGACTCCATTGAAAAGGTTTTTGCACTTCCCGATTCGTTTCCTAATCTGCAGCATCTCGAAGTCAGCTTTTGCAACAAAATTACAGGAAACAGTGAAGTAGAGTATCGCGATCAGATTAAATCACTTGCCAGAATCCCATACTGGACATCATCGCTTAGGTCAATAAAAGAGCGCAATTGCTACACCCCACTCTTCACTTCACTGTGGCTAGAGACAGCAGCGGCAGCACGAGAAACGCTTGCCAATCTGACAGTGTTACATGTCAAAATGTTTGACTACAAAGAATTCAACAAGCAGAATATCGACATGCGAACGTATAACATTAGAAAGCGCCAATTCTTACACAGCTTACGTTTAGCTGATGCCCTTCAACACTTGACGCTTGAAGAAATGCATGTATTTTGGCAGGATCTGGATACAATTCATGAAAATGCACCACATTTACGATCGTTATCGCTCATCAATACAACACTTCGATTGAATCAGAATGCAACCTATCCGTACTCCAACATCAATACCCAGATAGAACACGCCAGCCACCTCCCGAATAAGCAGATATCCAGCCTTAAACGCCTCTTCATTGACTTGCGTTCTGGAAAAGGTTTCAATGGAGTCCAACCACACGGGATTGTCAAATTCTGGGTGCAACAAATAGCATTAAAGTACACTGATTTGACATCTTTCACATTGCAATGCCTGATCTCGATGAGATCCACAAACTACAAGGAGGAGGATACTCTCAGTATGCTTCCAATGATGGCCTCGTGTCGGCGCCTGACATCTTACAATGTCATACTTTACCCAATTACAAAAGATTTGCTAGTAGCTATGGATCAAAACAACATCAAATTGCGTACACTTGCCTTTGAAACAACACATCAGGATAGCTTGAAGGAACAATTCGCCTTGTTATCAGATTCAGCTCAGTCCAGTCATTTACAATGCTTGGAAATACAAAGCAATTATCCAGGCGGTTATTACGAATACAACCAAAAGAGAGCATTGAGAGAAGAGTTTCAACCATTTGATGCCTCGTTATTTCAGTCATTGTCTACATTCTCGCAATTGACAACTTTGGAGTTCAACTGCACCTTTGGTCGATCATGCGAAATGGCTCATTTGATTCAAATTCTGGTCTATTGCAAATCGTTACGATCGCTTACCATTCGTCATGCCTCAGTCTCGGACGTATCCTACATGTCACAGCATTCAGGAACAACAACCCCATTTTCTCAATTGAAATACTTGACCATCACGAAATTAAACATCAACAGAGGTAGTCAGTCCCTTGTGGAGACAAATCTGATCTTAAAGAGCGTGCTGAAAGGCTTGCAAGGCTCATTAAGAAAGATTTATCTGGAATTTGGATCCATTACATTTGACCGTAACGAAGGCGACCGCCACCCTCTTGCGAATTATGTACATTTAGACCTTTCAAAATTGCACCAATTGAAAAAATTAAGTGTGAATTACGCATTAGGATCAAGTGTCATTACGACCGAGCGAGGAGGTCAGCGAAGGACGCATGAGTTTGGACGAAACAATCACAAGTTCAGCAAGATATCACCTCCTACATCGCACTACCAAACCAAGGTCATTTTGCCACCACAGGCAATCAAAATCAATTCACTTTTAGTATTATAAATAAAGCATGCCTGCAACTGACTCAATGTATGCTTGATGCAGTAATTTGCCATCTCCTAAATCGTGTATGCTAAGAAAATGTTGTAACGAATGTGTGTGTACAATATAAAAAATTAATGGTAGCGTGTAAATCAAGTGGATGCTTAGATCTCTGCCCAAAGTGAGTTGAATTGGCCTTGGAACTCCTTGATACGAACAGGAAGGATGGTGATTAAGACGCTCTCTCTCTCTGCTCTAAATCGTGATTTTTATAGCTGATAATACTCATGCTGTATGATAGGAAAAATGCCGGGTCTACCAATTATTATGCAGATTCTGATCGCGCATTAGCAGTAGATGGATCAGGTTTTGGAAGCAAAGCAACTGGCCTGAGTTGGGAGCCTGCTGGTCCGACTCGATTCGCGTAGACATTACCACTTTTTCGCTCTGTGAATACAAGAGACTTTGATGTACCTGTCCAAAGCAGAGGGAGAAACCTTAAATGCAGGTTTTTTATTTCACATGAGGCTGTGTTAAAACGGCAACTCAATTGAAAAGGTATACCCGCCTCTCTCTTTCCAACTCTGTTTTCGTTGTCCACAACAGCATACGACACTCATGGAAGGCTTACCAAGTGAACTAAGACATCTCATTTTTGCAAATGCCTGTAATCTGAAAGAATGTCGACTTGTTTCCAAGAGCTGGAATGCAATGATTTCGGATGACTTGCTCTATCGTCTCGTTACATTGTTTGATACTGAACCAGCAGTATTCTCTTTTTACAAGAAGCGTCAAGATTTGGCAAGCCATGCCCGTTATCTGTACTCCTGTTCATTCTCTATCGAACAGATCCTTGCACTTCCACGAGTATTTCCAAATGTGCAACATCTCGATTTGGACCATTACACCGCAAGTGCAAGAGAACGTCAGTTTGACTATCGCAAGCAAATCGAATCTCTTGACAACATCCCATACTGGACATCGTCAATATCATTCATCAAAGAAACCAACTACTCGACTCCCCTCTTTACTTCACTATGGCTAGAAACAGCAGTGGCAGCAGGAGAAAAACTCGCCAACTTGACCCAATTACACATCAAGATGTTTGACTACAGGGAATTTCGCAAGAACAACATTGATATGCAGACATATGTTGCTAGAAAACATCAGTTCTTCCACAGCTTACGCTTAGCTAGCGCTCTTCGACACTTGACGCTTGAGGAGATGTACGTTTCTTTGGGGGATCTTGATGCAATCCATGACAGTGTACCTGCCTTGTACTCATTGTCGTTGATCAACACAATGCTTCGATTAAATGACAATGCAATCTATCCGTACTCCAACATGGATGACCAGATAGAGCATGCCAGCAACCTCCCCAATAAGCAAATATCTGGTCTCAAGCATCTCAAAATTGATTTACACTCAGGAAAGGGATTGAATGGACCTCAACCACATCAAATTGTCAAATTCTGGATACAGCAGGTAGCATCAAAGTACATAGACTTGACGTCCTTTGCCTTACAAAGCAGAATTTCCATGCGATCCACAAACTACAAGAAAGAACACACGCTGAGCCTGCTTCCCATGATGGCCACATGTCAACGCCTGTCAGATTTTGAGATCATACTTTATCCCATCACACACGAGTTGCTGGCAGCCATGGATCAAAACCACATCAAATTGCGTACACTTGCCTTTGAAACAGCACATCAGGATAGCTTGAAGGAACAATTCGCCTTGTTATCAGATTCAGCTCAGTCCAGTCATTTACAGTGCTTGGAAATACAAAGCAATTATCCAGGCGGTTATTACGAATACAACCAAAAGAGAGCATTGAGAGAAGAGCTTCAACCATTTGATAGCTCGTTATTTTTGCCACTTTCCAATCTCTCGCGACTGACAACGCTGGAATTTAACTGCACATTTGGCCGATCATGCGAAATGGCTCATTTGATCCAGATACTGACCTGTTGCAACTCGTTAAAGTCGCTTACCATTCATCATGTTTCGGTTTCAGAGGAAATGTTTGACTTTTCAGTTACGGAAAAGCAGTTCATCACCCACTCTGCATTGGAATACCTGGCCGTTACAAGCTTAATCACCAAAAGACATAGCAAATCTCTTGTGGAGATAAATCGAATCCTGAAAAGTGTGCTGGAAGGGTTGCAAAGCTCCTTGAGAAAGCTGTACGTGGAAATCGGATCTATTACGCGGGACCAAATCAAGGTTGAGGATCCTCTGGCGGATCATCTTGAGCTGGATCTTTCAAAGTTGCATGAATTGAGAAAACTTACTGTGAATTATGCATTGGGCTCAAGTATCATCACAACAGAACGAGCAGATCAATGCGAGACCTACGAATTTGAACGAAACAACCATGTGTTCAAAAAGATGCCACCTCCCAAATCCCATTACGAAACCAAGGTTATCTTACCAAAGCAAGCCATCACAGTCAATACCCTTTTAGTAGTATAATAAATAAAGTGTGTCTGTAACCGACTCATTGTCCCCTTGCTGCAGTAACTTACCATCTCCTAAGTCATGATGTATACTAAGTCATGATGTATACTAAGGAAATGATGTAACAAGTGCGTGTGTACAATGTAGATGGTCTTTATTCATTAAAAATTAAATGGTAGTGTGTAAATCAAGTAAATGCTTAGAACTCTGCCCAAAGCGAATCGAATTGGCCTTGGAATTCCTTGATACAAATGGGAATATTGGTGATCAAGACGTTCTCTCTGTTCTTGAATCGTGCACTACACCATGATGTGTATAAGTAACATGTACATGTAACTGCCACTAATGAGACAACTTACCCCTTGGACCAATTGAAGCTACCATTAATCAGAGTGGCACTATCGACAATGGCAAACTTGTTGTGCATGTAACCAGTTCTATCGTAGATTGTAGTCAGCACCAGGATTCTCTCTGTCAATTCACAGCATGCAAAACTTACGTATTGTCCGTCTTGAATGGGATACCATAGGACTCTTGCAATCGCTTTGCATCAGCACCCTTGCCAGCAGCCTGCTGATTATCCGTAATAATCTTGATAGCCACACCACGCTTCTTGGCAGCAATTAATGCATCAGCGACATCATCATCTGTAAATGCAAACACACAAATATCGATCGTCTTTGTGGCTGAATACAAGACTGACAAAAAGGCCTATGTAGATTACACACAAGTGGTTAGTATCAATGTGTCACCAAGTATGATTTCATTGCATTACATTAAAACTATCTTTGGAAGGGAAGAAGAAGGCTCTTGCGAAATAGCCACCAGGTAGAACAGCGTCCGATGTTGATTTGAATCCAGGGTCCACATGCTCGAGATCAGCAAAGTACTTTTGAAGCGCCTTTGGACCAGCACCTTCCTTGATGATGGGAATAGTGGCTTCTTTGTTGTTCTTTGGTGGAGAAGCGGGCACAACTTGATCTTGATTCTTCTTCTTGCGAGGTGCCTTCTTGGCGGGCGTAGTGCCACTGCCGCTCTTTCTTGAAGGACGGGACTTGGAGGGCACAACACCATCCTCCATGGAGGGGACATAATCATCATCAGAGCTTCCAATCATGTCATATCTATCTCCATCATCCTCTTCCCAAGATACATCTGTTTCGTCCTCATACTCATCCTCCTGTGGCTGTTGCTTCTTTCCTTTCTTGGCTGGTGTTTGTTTCTTGGGACTAGCAGGCGTAGGAAGAGGCTTTTCGTTATGGACAGCTTGAGCCTGAGCCTTCTCGGGATCCAAAGCAAATTCAACAGCAGTAGAGACACAGACCTGAAGCCAGTCAATCAAGGCACGCTCGCGGTCCAAATGACAGGCACCCGAAGCACTCTTGAAGATATCATTGATGGTGCGCATCGTGTTGCTAGGACTGTGGCTCTTGGCAGCAACAAGCTTGGCAAACTCCTTGGTGGCATCATTCTTGAGTTCGCGGTTTTTCTCGATGCTTGCTGATGATTTCATGGACACATCGAGGAATTGGTTAAAGTTGCCCGTCTTCAAATCAGAGATCTGGAGAGAGGGGGCTTTTGGTATACAGAGCAACTGGTATAAATGATCCATCTTTTTGCAGTATATATAAAAAAGGGTATATGATTCAAGAGAAACAAGAAGAGTAAATCAAGTATTGGCAACCTTTTTAATTTTTATATTTGAATGAGGATTGAAACGGAGCTCCCGGCTATTTTGGCATGACATGGTGTGTTTCCATGTTCATTTTGGGATCTTCCTTGGGATTTTGTATACAAACAGCGTCATATTGCAGTGTTGAAAAGGTAAATTGCTTGTGTTCATGAAAAATGACACTAAAATATTAAACTAGTGCTTCGAAATGAATGAATGACGAATAGCACTTTTTTCTTTATGATGCTAGATTTTGTCAATGAATTGATTGTTATGAAAGGGCAGCTTGTTGGTATTGATTTTCTATTAAAGGCAATCTACAGATCCCATCGAAAACACACGGATGGGAGGCTCATTGTTTCATCAAGATGGGGTTTGCTACAAAAAAAAGCCGGGAAAAGCACAATGACTTGCACAGAGATGCGTTCCTATTAAGCTATACTTGTCATCAAGTGCGTACGGATGATTTAATAGGTTACGCAACAGGGCAGAATGATGAACAAGAGAAATTGCATGACATTTTGTGTTTACCCCCCAACATTTGATAGTTGTAATCATCATTTTGTGATTTCAATGACTAGAACGCGCGCAAATTTATTTCAGAAATGCGGATTACATGAAGATTAGATGTGTATGAATGGCAACTTGTTTATAAATTAGACGGAATGGAGTGATTACATGATACTATGGGTTCTTTTTTAGAAAAAGAAGGAGTGGAGGCATTTTACAGTGCACTACATGCAATCAACAAAAGACCCAATGAAATGCTTGCTAGTGTCCAGTTTCTCTGATATGCCGCCTGAACATCATTGCTGTGATAAGCAAATATAGACCCACCATTTGAAGGATGTGCTTTATTGGGGTTTGTAGGCAGCGTGGTTACTGGGGCTGCGTAAGGTCGAACTAGAATAGGCACAGATGTGTTGGATTTCGAGATGGAGTCTACAAACAACACAATGTAATTGCCAGGCAATGTGTTGTTTGGTATGGCATACTGTCAATTACAATAGTTAGTCATTTGTTACTATAAGATTACAATTATACGCATACACTTAATTGATGCTCAAAATACACCATGGTGTTGTGTGTTCTTCTGAAACTAAAGCCTTGAGAGATATCCGCATTCGAAGTAATCACAATGTCTGTAAAGTTGAGAGCGGGATCTTGGGTAGTGAAAAGCACAGACAAGGATAGCACTGTAAAACACACATCTTTAGCATCCTGCAAAGCTCAGAGAGCATGTATATCAGAGCTACTTACAATTAGGTAAATTAGTATCATCAGGCAGTGTATAACTAATAGGGAGCATCTGTCCAGCTACATAAGGTGCGTTTGGCTCTGGTAATGTCACATTGTAGTTGTGCGATGGAGATGGCACATCTGCTTTGACAAGACCAAACAAGACAATAAACACAAAAGTAGATACAATGTTTCTCATAGCAATTAGATGGTTGGAAGAGAAAGAAAGAAAGAAAGAGCAGCACAAACGGCAAGGGGAAACTACTAAAAGACATCTTGTTGAGAAGGGAGAGCACACATTTCTTTTAAATAAACATATGTACAGTCTGAAAAAAGGGACCCTTCAACTCCTGCATTTTGCTTTATCATTGGAAGTACATTGCTTGCGGTTTGAATGATTGAATTTATGCGCTTTGAACTATGTAAAGCTCAAATATTTGTATGGGTGATCTGGCCACTGTACCTAGCACACTCAAAGCTGGAGTTCGCTTACAACAAGGCTGAATCAAGTGTGGAGAGGGCTAGATTGTATGTGGAAAATACTGTATGCGCAGCTACATTTCGTAACAAGAACGCATGTCTTGCAAAATGTCAAATATTGGTATACATCATCTACAGAGAGGCATGTATTACAGTTATGAATTTGAGGGATATAATCGTTGCAGCCATGTATAATTATGGAAGTTTTATAAATTACTCAAAAACACAACACACATCCAACGGAATACTACTGTAGTTGTTTGATTAGCGTGCCCCTGAATGACAACAATTCCCCCCTGAATTCTTGGATGGATTCGATCCAAAGACATTTGCTTCAATAGACTCAAAGCGGCTTTTGCAGGCTAACCAAACGTACTGGCAGATCAGGAATCTCTCGAATAAGATGGCAGTATTTTTACTTTTCTGCTTTGAGCAAGTGATGGCTTGATCCAAGATGAAGTGCGACACGGCGCTTGAATACATCAGATCATCAGATAACGCTAATGTAACTGTGTTTGTAGTAGATGCCGAGTTAACGGATGCTCTTTGTAGTGTATATACCAAAAGGCGGGGAGGTATATCTATCGAGACATAACCAATGTTAAGCACAAATGTAGCACGACAATTTTTTGGGTTTCGTAGATACCCGGATTGTCGTAATAGCGTAGGTGCATGTAGGCTCATTTTAACTTGTTGTGATCTACACAAAAGATGGTAATAAATCAAAAGTAACCCCACAAATGTTGCTTTTGGAACAAAGAGAGTCTCTGTATTCCACACATAGAGTAAAAGTACATCTCGTAACCCTTTCAATCCTTGAAATTCATAGCTAAAGGAAGCAGACTAATATGTGAAAAATAGTTTGTACATTTAAGGATCATTTTCATTTCGAGATCATAAAAGATTTACCAGCTGTTGCTCAAACCTAGATTGATTTACTCGGTGTCATGGCAACGGGAATTCGGCTAACCCCAAATATCGTCTACTGTATACCTTGCCAAGGATTTTGTCCGACTGTACCAAACATTTCATGGATAACAGATTGTACAGCATCAAAAGATATCAGACACAAACAAAAGTGCAAATGAAAGAGTGCAAATGAAAGACGCAATAAAGAATGGTAATAGGTAATTTTATTAAGATCTAAAAGATATACAGGTATAAGGAAATCCAACATAGACCTATATGTCAAAATTCATTATTTACATTTACAAAGTAACAGAGAGAAAGAGATGGGGAGTTTTTGTATAAAGTGAGGAAATTTAAGAGGCAAGTGGGGAGGTGGGGAGGGATAAGAATAAAAATTAGCTTTTCTAAGATTAACAATATAATACAACAATATAAACGGGTAAGGATGAGAGAAGATTAGAATTCAAAGAGTTCGTTGTGAGGTTCAAATCCTCGAATGACTGATTGATTCACAACTTCACGAGTAAAGGGAGTAGAGCCACAAGCATGGGTGAATACTCTACGGTTGGCATTGACTGTCTTGATTCTATCCATCTCCTCGGGAATGGGTGGTCTAGCACCATAGATAACCTTGAAGCCTTCAAGCTCCTCTACGGGGCTGTTGCCTTCCTTTTCTCTTGTAATGTAGATAGTAACAGACAAACGGATAGGCGAAACAGCACTCTTGCATCTCTCGGACCAGTAATTGAACATATCCATATATACAGGAACCTCATCTATACAAGCCAGTTAGTCTACGCAAAAAAATTGTCATGAAAAAAGCCACTTACCAGTGATTCTAACGGCCCAAACCAAGTAGATTTGATCTGTGGCCATTGTACGCAAACCCATAGATCTCTTGTCAATGATGTCCTTGATAACACACATGGCAGGGGTGACACCTACACCAGTGGCGAAGAATGCGGCTACTGGGAAATCTTGCACTTGCAGTTGTGGGCCAAAGGGACCGTCGATGTAAACCTTGAGCTTGTCATTAGCAGCAGCCGATTTCAAGAGATCGCTTGTCTTTGTACCCAAAGCCTTGATGTGGAAAGAAGCCATTAATTTGGTTTGCTTGGTCATGACACCGTTGCCGCGACGACGCAAGCTGGAGCAATCAGACATGGAGCTAACATCAGTCAGACTTTCAGTAGGAGAGGAGCTGTGTTTCTTCTTTTCATCGTGATTAGCTGTTTCTATCTTTTCGCTGTTGTTGTTGTTGCTGTTGCCAAGCACGCGTTCTTCAATACCACTATCGTTTGATTCATTGACGCGGAAGATTTCAGAGATAGTAAAAGGATGCCAGTTGGCGTATTCCCAAAGCTTCTTGCCATTGATGACAAAAGCAGCAAAAATGTATTGACCGGGCCTGACGTTTTGGAGAGCCTTTTGTTCATACAAGACGCGTACGATACCATCTTGAGTAGCAGTTGGAGCAGCCACTTGATCCACGCGCACCATGGTGGGCCTGACACACCAAGACTGGTATGTTCGAATCATACGGTCGGCAAACCAGAGAATGACAGCAGGGATGAAAAAGACAAAGCAAGTCGTTTCGTGCCAGCAGGAGAAGATGATGGCGACAATGAGACATATGACATGGCAGTAATAGAACACTTCAAAGTAGTTGCGACGAACGTACTCGAGTGAAGAAGCAAACATGATCAAGAAGCCCAACATGGCAATAGTACCAGTAGTTTGCTCGGTATCTCTGAAAAGAGCGTCTTTGACAATGAAATGCTTATTATAACCCTTGATGCTATTTGACATTGGAGAGAGAAGGTTAGATGCTAGTTCTGATGAATTAGTTACAAAGCAACTTACATGCGCCATACAAAGTGAGGCATAAATTCAGCAAGACCAATGCGAGCAACAATACGGTGGAATGGAATCAGTTGTTCAAACGTCAAGCCAGACATCTTGGGTAGGAGAGAGTTTCTTTGCGCGAGGAAGAAGACAAAGCCCCAATTAGCCATACCAACAAAGGCAGCACGACGATCCATTTGGCCGATAGCAGGGACAACATAGGGACCAGTCATTGCAAAGGGAGCAAACAGGCAAAAGAGCACATTCAGGATACAGAACAAGGTGATACCAATGATATGTTTGACAGGGAACATTTCAGTGCTGTAGGGGATACGAACGACATAATCAAGTCGGTTCCAATATTTCACCAAGGGTAATTCTTTCACCACATTGTCTTCTTTACCAGCAATTCTACTCTTTCTAATTCGATAAACACGAATTCGATTCAATTGATAGCCAATGCAGTAAAGAGCAAAGAGACCCCACCAAAAGAAGGTATAAGCTAAGCCAGCGATAAAGAAATTACTGGTTGTTCTAATAGTATAACCTTCCTCTTCTTTAGCCATTGTATGTGTGTGTATGTGTGGATTGGATATATAGACTAAAAGGAAGAAAAAGAAAAGCAAGCCAACAGGGATTGACAGGCGATGAAAACCTCTTTTTATATAAAGACCCATAAACAGAAAAATTTAACTAGCCAATCGTTGCAAGATCGAAATTATCTGATTTTAGTCATTTTATCAGATGGATTCCCCTTGGGTAATCGTTTATATTTTTAGTTTGACCAAAAAAGAATGATTTCAATGTAGGACCCGGTATTCTCGCTCTATTAACATGGATTCCGCTCTTTTGCTCCATTCCCCGCTTTTAAATTAGAAGACTATAGATGATCTCTATTCTTGAGAAAAACTTTTATTCATAGAGTAAATCCCATTCTTCATTGCATTGCTGTCTCTCATTCTTTGAGCAGGACCAGCAATTTTTTTCGTGCTGATCTTGGTTCCTTGATCTGCCAGGAGATGTTTATTTTGGGTAGATACAATTATTTAATACATTTGCTTGCAGTAGTAGTACACGGAATTATCAGATTATTCTTTTCTTGAGATTGAAAGCCCCACCCGAGGAGATCTTTTTCATGATGAATCCTCGGATGGCATTTCATAGCATGGTATACTCATGACATGTTGGCCCTGGATGCAAGCAATTTACTGATCTGATAGCCGCAAACCCAGTAAAATGTGCAGCGAAACCCAACAGATCTACCATGTAGCATGTCAATTATATACGTTTCACTTTTAATATTGAATTGACTCATTTAACATTATATAATGGCAAAAAGAAATCAAGCAAGGTTTACACGGCGCTTACAAAACATTTTATCAGATGTCGCTATGATTGGTGGTGTGATACATACACATCGGAATCAATTGGATCTATCATATCATCAAGTGTAGTATTGTGAGGAATTGTATTAATCTGGCAAATTGTTTTATCTAAGGTTTGATGTGAAGAGAGTTTTTCCCTGGACTTGTATCATTTTTTCATGAGTCTGTTGTACAAAAATGAAAAAGAATGAATGCTCCAACAATAAGAAGGTATATAGTGGTAGATATGCAAGGAATAGAAATGCATCCCACATTTGCATTCAAGATCCTGGTTTCAAATCCATGCTCAGATCAATAAAGCGTGCAGCAATGTTGATATACGCGCCAGGTTGAATGTCTGCATCCAGAAGAAGAAACAGATTGACATGATAATAAAACTTGTTTCATTCTCTGTGTAATAATGTACCGTTAGGCGGTATAACGTTGTACTTGAACACAAGATTGCCAAATAAAAATTTAAAATTCCTTATTAGTACCAAAAGTACCTTGTAGTAATCAGATTGTTTGATTTGTGTGGTTAGTACAAATTCATTTCACAGCTTGATCCCGCTTTTTTTCCTTGTAAAAAAAAAGATCTGATAACCACCAACAGCTACCTTTCCTTTTAAAGCGGCGTCAAGTGTATGTGCACTATAAATCACATTTGGCATCTCCATTCGAAAAAATAGTCTACTCATCTATTTGCTTATGGTGCAGACGATCACCAAATCAAGTAGATTCCTTTTTGACCGTATCACTGTTGGATAAACGGGTTCCAGGAAAAAGAAAAAATATGAGCTCATTTTATTTTTTGTACACTTTCTAAATGAGAAAAAAAGAGATGTGGATGATCAGTTCCCCAGATGTCAGCATTCATTTTGATCATCTTCAGTAAATAACCATCTCTGGAATAACATTGGTGCTACAAAGCTGCATTGTCGTATGCTGAAGCTGTATGTCTCATTATATACCTTCAATCATTGAACTGCCTGCATGTGATCATCTTTTTTTTATTTTATATATTGCAATCTATGTTGTCCTATCGATGTATATTAACTTTCACATTTAGCCTTTCATTATCACATGGAAACTCTATATGGGTTATCTGTCGCTGTCTTGTTGAATTTTTTTTAAGATGCCTCATGTCTGCTTTTCCAAAAAAAACAATCCATAAAAGTACACATGACATACTGAGAATGCCTCCTAATGCTCAAAAGTATGCAAAACGCTGCGTAATTGAGTGGTGCATTTGAGCAGTAATCTGTCAATTTAAAAGCTGCTTTAGACTTTTCGAATGACACAAAACAATAGCTCTCAACTAGCAGATACTTACTGGCACTGGCAGAGATTGAGCATAGCCAAGTCAATTAGACGTCTACAGTGTCTTTTACTATACAAAACACTTTTCTGTCAGGATCAGAGAATAGCGATGTCAAGATGGGGTCGAAGTACATGGTGAAAAGCTCGCACTCCCCAATAGCCTGCTTGTTTTTTATGGCAATGAGTGGCAAGCGGCGCATCCTATAGAAGAATGGTGAGTTTTAGCATAGGCTTTCACCCACCACGAGTCAACGATGGCCTTACGCTGCTGAAATGCCTCGCACCAAAGAACGACCAAGGGGGCATAGACTTTTTCCAAGCATCAGAAGCTCGATTTCTGCATCGTCCTGGGCAGCTGTTTGGAATCCACATTGCCGATGATCCGAGCCAACTTCATGTATGCATCGGCGAGAGACAAATCAGACGTATCTGGTGCTGCTGATGCTATCCTGAGTTGCGTGTTGAGCAAGCGCGCTTAAAGTCTTCAGTTTGCTTGTACACTCCTTGTGGTCGCACGCCCATTGAATGTCGTTCGCTATGACGCGCTGTTTCCTTGGTTGACTTGATGCTGATTGATCGGAAGGATCCTTTCTTTTGCCAGACATACAGCAAGCTATTTGACTTGTGGGATGAGATTTTCTTTTTGTTTTCCTGTTTTTAGTGTTATATCAATGTGTTAAATTTAGCTTTGATTTATACTAAATATTTACATAGTGCTTACGTCTGTTCTCTGCTCATCTTGAATACATGTATTAGCTTTTCAATCAAATATTGATTCAGGATGGTCAACACTTCCTGACCGCTCATCCTAAAAAGGTCAGGGTGTTGAATGAAAGCATGTCGCTGAGGTATTTTGCAAGCGGTTTGCATTGGGAATGCCACCTCTGCCAAACACTACCAGGATACTTCATGTAATGCTGGCAATTGGAAGCACCATTCAGCAAATATGATGCAAATAAGAGAGTATTTTATGTAAAAAAAAGGAGCAAGACATAAAAAAAAAAAAAAGAGGTTATTTATATTATTGCGAATATCGCATAATAATCCGGTCATGTCCAGAAGTGACGCTCTCAAAGCATCAGTCTTGCGTAAACTATACTGACAATATCCTGCAGAAGTGATGCTCCCTTTCGCAAGATCAGCACATGTTTCAATTGATAGATGCGTTTAGTGATTAATTAGTATATATGCTGTGTCTGCTAAAGAGCTTTAGCTTCAATTGATAGGACTACAGCGGCAGAGATCGAACGTAGCGAAAGCAATTATAGGCGTCTACAGTGTCTTTTTACTACACAAAAGATCGCTGTCAGGGCAAAACACAGCAGCAGCAGAAGCTGCTGGGATTGAATTTTAGAGCGTCGTCGTCGTCCACTGGTCCTCTGGATCAGAAAATTGACATCCCAAAACCTTTCAGGCACAATTACACAACATTCTTATACTCGAACAACAAGTATTTCTCTAAAGTCTTGGATGTAAAATTGAACAAGAAACTCAATGGTATTAATTCCAAAGCAATCTCTTTAGTCTGTGGAGAGTAACTGTGGAAAAATGCAAAACACGTTTTCGGAGGAAATGTCTACAAACACTATAATAAATTGATCTGAAGACACCTTCACATGCTCCTATGCTCTTCTACGATTGTTTTGAGCATAGGAACACCTTAGTAGAAAACGCCGTTTTCGAGGTGAAAACCTCCATCATTCAAAACCATCAATTTTTCCCTTGCTACCACAAGGCAAAATTTGCCAGAAATCGATGATCAACACCATCCCCAAAAAATTGCTGAAAAGTGATCCATAGCCTAATGTCAGCTCGTAGAACACGATTGCACCCGCTTTGAGGTCGAGATCGCGCTTCGTTGGCGAGATACAAGCGATTTAAAGTCTTGATTTTACAGTGGTAAATACATTTGAGGGCTGCTCACTAAACATTGCGCTTATTAACATCGGATCTGATGGTATGTAGTTTATCACCTAGCGAAACAGGGCCTTATTCAAAAATCTGATCTATCTAGAGCAGGTATATCTATAGTATACACATTTTATTACAACTACCACTGATGAGTCTATTGGGTAAGTGCAGCCTTCTTTTTCTTGTTATTCTTCTTTTTCTTCTTGTTGGGCGACTTGTTGGCTGCTGTTTGCTGATCTTCTTCTAAAGGTCGTTTGCTTGATTCTGAAGAAGCAGCAGATTTTCTAACGAAGCAGGAAACAAAGAAACCGTTTGTCAAATCTTCAGCAGGGATAGTGCGCACTAGACGGTCAGCAAGATCTGTAAAGCGATGCAATGTGTAAGTAAAGTAGGCTTTTCTTTCAACAGGGACACTCATTCACCTTTGTTGCCATCAATCTCTGATGGGATGCCACGTCTTTCCCAAGTGGGTAACACGCTGTCTCTTGAAGCCAACTCAAACTCTGGGTTGTTCTTGAGGATTGCTTTCACCACATGCTCGTTTTCGTCAGGATGGATTGAACAAGTTGAATACACAATACGCCTAGCCTTGGGAACTGTTTGACAAGAATAAATATACATGGATCACTAGGATAGAAAAGCCTTCTCTACTTACATTTCATAGCATGCTGGATAATGGATATTTGGAAATCAGATAAATTCTTTAATCTCTCCTCCTGTGTTTGGCCATTGGCATCTTTGCCATCACCTACTCTTGTCATTAGCAATGCTGTATTGCCATGCCATCATAGCGCCGCTTTACTTACTCTCTTTCTCGTCTTCATCGTCCACAAGATGATCCAATCGACTAATGATACCAGATCCAGAACAAGAAGGATCCAGTAAGAGATATTCCACATTGGCGAATTGAGCATCTTCAGGATTGGTTTCAAGGAACGAGCCATGCACAGGTGTAATATCTACAATACAACTGAAATCAGCAATCTAATATCTTGCATGAGCAACATCTGGCATGACACATACTTTTACATCCAGCCTTGTTGGTCAACTTTTTCAACAACTCCAAGCGTCTGGAATCTAGATCAAAAGCCCAGATTTTGCCTGTATTCTTCATCAATGCAGAGAGATGCGAGGTCTTGTTTCCTGGTGCAGCACAAGCGTCGATAGCATGAGCACCTTTGGGAGCCTGACACACATGAGCAGGGAAACAGGATGCCTTGTCCTATTAGTGTACACATACACATATTGAGTTGATGTGATCCTTTGCACTGTTCTCCGATAGCGTACCTGTAAAATGATGTTGCCTGAAACGTACAATGGATGTGCATGAAAGTCAGTCTTTTGATGGAAAATGAGCATATCGTGGAGATGACGGTCGACACAGAATTCTTTAAGCCTGTAATAAGAGATGAGCACTTTTGTTGACTGAGAACATACAACCAATCCTACTTTAATTCACGCAAATCCTCAGGGCAATCAACGAGTGTATATCCTTCATTCTGAAAGCTCTTGATGGCCTTTTGTACAGTTAATTTGTGTTCATTGACTCGAGCATATCTAGGAATCAATACTATCATGCAGTCAGATAAGCTTCAGCCGAACGTTGTACCTAAATGTCCACGCATTACCTGCATCCTTTACTTTCTGACTCACTAAATCCTCATCCGAAGTTGCTCCTCTCTTGATCTTGATCTTTATCAGTTCTGACTTGAGTCTGGAATGATGGCGCATTACACATTGCTTCAATGGTACATCATTGCGAACTGTAATTCCTCTTTTTGTGAATAGTAAATCATGGATCAAAACGAGTGCAAGTGATCTTTTGAGCTAATTGTAAGAGTACGTTGGTATGATGATATGAGCCGAGTGATTTATACGTACCTTCTTCTCAACCTCACAGATCTTGGATGCATCAATGAGTTCATTCAAGACTTGCTTGTCTAATCTTTCGGGTTGGTAACTGGCTGCAACATCACACCATCTCTCGCATCTTACATTTCAAAGTCTCGCAAACGAGAGCATACATCTTCTTCTTGTCCCAGACTTTAGGATCGCCGATAATTAAGCCCTTGATTGTGCCTTCATGTCTTGCCAATTTGTCGAGAATTCGACCAGCATGTTGATAAAAGTTCATGATGTCTAGAAGAGATGTCTTTTTTCAAATGGAAGCTTTTTTTCTGCTTTATGTAATGTGACCATTTATCGTTTGATGAGCCCTCAAATTCATGCTGATTTGGATGCTGGTGATATCAATAATTTATTCTTTTCACAATACAAGTTTCTAATCGATAAAGATGGTATAAATGAACCCTCCCAGAACAGCACCAAAGATGGGAGCAAACATGGGCACACATGCATAAAAGTGATGTACGCTAAACACCTCAAAGCCCCAACCAGCGACAGCAGTAAATAAGCGAGGACCTAAATCGCGGGCTGGATTCAACGAGAAACCGGATGTATAACCTAAACCCAAGCAGATTGTCATTACGCCTACTGCAATCATGATGCCCTGAGCAGTGCGGAATGGCAAGTTGTTGGGATGTCCCGAGGTCATGATGACAAGCAACAGCAATGCAGTACCGATAATCTCAGAGGCAGCAGCTGATGCAATGCCAACATACAATGGAGGGTATGTGCCAAAGATGCCGGCAGTACCTAATTCACCTAGAATATGACGCTGACCGTGATCAAATTGTGAGATGGCCGGTTCAATGATGGTGTACAACAAGGCAGCGCCTGTAAAAGCACCCATGAATTGAGCAGCGAGGTAGACGGGCACTTTTCGAACGGGGAATCCACTAAAGAGGCAAAACGTGATGGTGACAGCAGGATTAATGTGAGCACCCTAAATAAAGAAACAAGAGAGATCGTCAGGAGTGAAATTATTTAGTGTGTGTCAAAAGGGAGTGCTAAATATAGGATTTTCTGTAAAATCATGGATTGATTATGCAGATGAGATGGAGATGATGGAGATGGAATCATACTTACAGAAACGTGGCCCGAGACACAAACAGCAACGAGCACGGCGAGACCTTTGTAGATGTGATGACAATGAGATGTTTGTTTGTTTGATTGATTTGGGATGAAAATGCCTTACCTGATCCGAGTGAAGAGGTAAGCCAAGACTTGTGTGGCCCTATCTGAAGCGTTTCCTCTGCGGATATACCACACGTCAACAAGATGAGGATCATGGTGCCAATGAATTCAGCGAGGAATTCTCTGTGCTATAACATGGCATGAGTTACCGGTTACATTGTGTCATTTTGTATACTTACTTTTTGCTTGAAATGTCTCAAGTGTGATACAATGGTGGCACAACGACTTTTGCGAGATGTATTTAGATCATCTGTGTTATTGTCAAGAGTTAGTGAAACTGAGTTGGCATAAGATGGCTTTTTGTCTAATGCATTGCTGCCATCATCGTCATTTGGATTTGAAATGTAAATATTGGCAATGGTAGGAACGGCAGTAAGTGATGAACGAGTGGA
Organism: Mucor sp. M7501; assembly: GCA_037040325.1. Classification (NCBI taxonomy): domain Eukaryota; kingdom Fungi; phylum Mucoromycota; class Mucoromycetes; order Mucorales; family Mucoraceae; genus Mucor; species Mucor sp. M7501. Next base: position 7,424 of record JAXQGS010000178.1, on the reverse strand, counting down.
TGACATGATGGAATTATAGGGGCAGAGTCAGAATTAAAATGGAGAGAGATGGATGAAGAGAAAAAAAAAATGAAAAAGATGAGGTGGGATTTATATAGAAAATAAAAAGGGGTAGAGGCAAAGAGACGTTATGGAGGGGTTCCAGATAAAGACAATAGTGCTAGTTTAATTATGCAATGGAGAGAGATACTTGCCATTAAATTTACTATTATTATTATTACCTTGTTGGTAAGAAGGGCCACGGGCACTGCTCACAGCGTTATGACGATTCTCCAATCGGTTTTGAATGGAAAGTAATGGATCTTGTTCAGTTGCAATGTTTTCCTCCTCCAATGTCGATGATGACATTGAGGAATTTGATTTCCATCTTGAAGCCATCTTTTAAAGTTGATCTTTTGTTTTAAAAAATATAATTAAAATGTGAGAACAAGAAGAAAAAGAAGAAAAAAGGTCATTACAAATGAGATTTATAGCAGCATATCAAGCCAAACGTTAATGAGGAGGAATAGAACCGAAGTGTCACACTGATAAGTGTATTTTAGTATGGTTTCTTTACGTCTCCGATATCTATAGCAATCTATATTGATGGAATCACTCGATGAATACATGTTTCAAAACCTCATCTGTATCATTTCCCACTAGATAACGGTTCATCTGACGATGCACTATAAAACGATGGCTTGATACTAAATTGTTTTAATACTCTTTGCCCTTATATCAATGCAAACAAACAGTGTTTATATATATGATGACGATTTCGTATCACCATCAACATCATTTATTTACTTTAAATGCACTTTTTAACACTATTCAGGGGCTATTTTTTAAATACACCATTCACGCATCTTGAATCGAGATATCACCATTTGACACATATAAAGACCAGAATCATTGCTATAAGACCTGCACCAAAGAAGAGACTGATAATAATGGCACCAGCGCGTTCTTTTTCCATAATGTTGATTGGATTTTTTTTTATTGTTGTTGAGAGATTTGGAGGGTTTCAGTAAATGTCATCAACAACCCTTTTATATTAATGCATGACAATGAATCAAATGTACGTGAATGATCCCATTATCATTGTGGATGTTATTTGTTGGTTTCATTTTATGCTATAAACAAAGGGCAGGTTTTATTATGTGGTTCCTGGATGCTCCTATTGGCCAGATCGAGTTGTAAGGATGCGAGTGATTGCCTCGTCTAAAAAGCATGACTTACCCACAGGTCAAGCATACATCGATTACTTGAAAGTGGCAGTCTGTACATCACACCGATGTCACATCGACCACACATCTCTGAGCGTGTCCTATAGTGATTAAACGGGCCAAGATTATAAAACTGTCATTAACTCTGATGTAGATCTGTATGCTCTTACCGCCTTGACATTATTCTGTTGCAATACTGCTAGCTTATCATCATTCAAGCCCGCACAACTCCATGTGTGCCACTGTTCCTTGCGTATCCCCTATCTTTTGAGACCTTACTTGAATTTGTAGCTTAGGTCCTCATGGAGTAGCACTGCCGAATAGTTTTCCCATGCCAAATTTTGCAAGAAAATTGGTGTACAAGGCCAACTTTTGCTGTACTGCCGCATACAAAGATATCCTTGTGCGTTGCTATCAGCCATACCACGCCCTAAACTTTTTTCATATACTTAAGCACCACATGGATGTTTTCATGTTTTAATTCAAGAAAAACGGCTTTTTGCCACTGTAAACTCCAATTTGGCTGTGGAAAAATGCTTTTTTTGAAGCAAGCTTCGCAGGTGTCCAAACGCGGGCTCATTTTGTAAATCCAACAAAGAGAAGCAAAATAAACTTAGTGGGTATTCCGGATTGACTTGACAGCTGTTGGAATAATAGCGTCGAAACACTAGACTTTTTGCAGCTTTTGAGCTTTAACTGCTCTTCAACGAAGCGACTAGAAATGTGCTATGGGGCGTATTTCCAGAACATTCATCGCCTAAATGAGCTTCATTCTTGATCACAGATTTTAATCGAGATGCAATTAGTACAGCACTACTCTCTGAACGCTTAACTGTACGCAGAATCCCAAATTTTGTCGAATAAATGAACTAGCAGACATGGCAAACCTTAATCACAGTAAATGTACCTTATTTGGTGAATTTAAACCTGTGGCACAGTTAAAAATAGGCGAGGCACTCATCCGCTGAAGCCTTTGATGAAACTGTGTGCAAAAGAGATTGTTTGAGAATGCCAAGACTCGTGCTCCAACATTTGAGTTTAATCGCCATTCATCGTGCGAAAAAACGAGATGCAAAGAGCATGTCTATTCACTAAAGTAAATTTGCAAAAGTTTGTTGTACCCATCTGTTGTCTATACATACAAGCCATAAAGAAGCATTAGCTTTGTTACTTGTGGAATGCGCATTTACAAAAATGAACATTTCGGGTCATATTATCTAAATTTGTACATTTAAAATTGCCGCAAAAATAAGCTCATTTGCGTATAAAAATAACTCTTTAACCGTGTTGTATGACGAATAAAAGAATCACTTGGTAAGCACAGGTAATAAACTATAGTACGGTATATAAAAGAGTGATACTTGGTGTTGGGTGATAAATAGTTTTCTTTTTTCTTTCTTTCTCAACATTATTTTTTATCATGTCTGCTCCTTTACCTCCTGGATGGGAAGCTCGTCAAGCTCCCGATGGTCAATAGTAAGTGAATTGGGTATAGTACTAGTATCATCTGGCTCACCAGCAAAGCGCATGTAAAGTTACTACATTGACCACAACAACCAAACAACCACATGGGAAGACCCACGTCAAAGCAACCGAGGCTACGGTGCCCCACCACCCAATTATGGTAGCTATCCTCAGCAACAACCACCACAACAAGGATACCCTTCTCCACAAAGCTACAATCAGCAAGGATACCAGCAACAACCACCTCAAGGATATCCACAGCCTCCCCAAGGTTACCAACAACCACCTCAAGGATATCCACAGCCTCCCCAAGGTTACCAACAGCCACCTCAAGGATATCAGCAACCACCACCTCAAAATAGCTATCAAGGATATCCTTCACCTCAACAACAGGATCAGCAAAGAGCACAGCAGCAGCAGCAGCAACAACACAAGCCTGGTATGTCCACTGGTATGAAGGTAGCAGCAGGTCTCGCAGTAGCAGGCCTTGCAGGTTTTGCTATTCATGAAGTAGTTGAGCATGAGGAAAGCGAAAACGATCGTATTACTCGCCTTGAACAAGAGGAGCGAGATGATAGATACAGTAAGTTGCTATTTTGATATAATTTGCTAGTTTTTTGGCTTATACTCGACATTTTAGATGAAAACCGTGGTTACAACGAAGGCTACGGTGGCGGTGGGTATGGAGGCGGTGGATATGGGGGATATAATGAAGGTGGCAATACCACTGTCATCAACGAAGACAATGGCTGGTTTGGTGACGATAAGCAGACGATTATCCAAACAGGTAAAATTGTCCATTTTTGGGATTTTCAGCATGTTGACTGAATGTTGTATTTAGATCAATACGGAGATACAATCACAACAGAGACAAAGGATGGCTGGTTTCATGACGAAACAACAGGTACGATAACATGTTGTAAAGCGATGAGTAATATGTATCTTGACGAATAATCTCTAGTGACCGAAACTGATCGATATGGAAACACTACAGTTGTAAGTTGAGCCTGTTGTGCGAGAGCGTGTCTTATTAACATTATTGTTATATAGCAAGAGGATTCTGATTGGTTTTAAGGAGATGAAGCCTTGCAAGTGGCTGATGCATTGTTTCTTTTATCACATTATGTCAAATAAATCTGTAGTATTCAGTCCAAATACACTTTTCATAGGGTCTAATAGATACTTATTACGGTTGTAGAGCTTTGCTGCAACTCGTCGCTATGATACAAACTCGTTAAATGCACCTATATCGTTAAAAAGCATCTCTAGAAGCTAGCCAAAAACTGAACGTTTACAAGCCTGGTATGTGATTTTAATTGATTCAATTGATTCAATCTATTGATTAGAATTCATGGTTGTTTTTTCTTCAAAGAAAGCCTTTCATGAATGCCAGCTGAAGAAATGTCCTCATAGGTGTGTTCTCCTTCCAAGCCTTTTACATCCGATGCAGTCATCCTCAAAGTTGATGAATGGTGAACTGGCAAAATGGTGATGGTGGTGTAAGAGCAATTGCCATTGAGCTGAAGGTATTGATGGGTTACTTCCATTTCAAATTTATCGCTTTGAACAATGTTGTATTCTAGAAGAGCTAATTAGCATACACTGACTATATTTATAAAACGCTCTATTAAGAGATACCTACTTATATTTGCATTCAGGCAACCGGGGAAACAGAAGCTTTTCTTTATGCCTGTGCTTGGTAAATCTTCGCCCTTCTTTAGAATGGTGTAGTTGGATTGAAATATGTGTTTTCCTGACATATAACTGTACGGCTCAGAGTATGTACCCGGAAGATCTATGTACGCATTGAGGTGATCATCCAAATACCCACAATTATAAGATTCCCTGTTTGTTTCTATTTGAAAACTGATACTGTAGGTTAAGTTTGATATCTGCGTATAGTTTCCTTTAACAAGATACTGCCTCAGCGCATGCTCTGTGTTTTCTTTGACGAAAAACATGGTGGGCCTTTGTTGGCGAGTTTCAAAGATGTTTCTAATCCGTTCTTCTAAATGGCGTTCAAGAGAGTGCGAGTAATACATGTTGTCAATGAAATCTATGCCTTCTTTTACAAACAATGCAGACACTTGACACAGGCCAAAGTAGTCGTTTGAAAGAGTGGTACCAACAATGGTCTCGGCAATGCTGGCAATTGCTGGCTTCAATCCTATCTCTAGTAGCATTCGATGAGATATCTTGAGGGCACAAGCGCAATCTTCACTGATTGAAATCAGTTGGTATGCATCTAGTTCTTTATCAGAGAGACTACACTTGCTTTGAAACTATATATGAACTACCATGAGTAACTTAATTTTTTCCTGAGTGTGTTTATCAATCTTACCCAACTGAGGATCGTATTCGACATATTTGTAGTGAAGCACGCATAATGGGTGAATGACAGCACATTGCCCTCATGGTCTTGGCAGCAGGTAATCAACGAGTCTAGATGACCTTGAGCTTCAAGTAGTTGGTAATGGCTCCATAGAACGTTAGGCGCTGCGATCCGTACATCATCTATTTCAATGTTTCTTTCGTGAACTGTGAACAGCTTCACGTTGGTTTCGGATGAGGCCTCCTTGACCACCTTATTCAGAATGAATTCGATCTGCCGTTCCTTGATGTTCGCTTGTAGATACAAAGAGTTGAGAGGTAGTGCAAAAGTACTGTCATCTTTTTTCCCATCATTGGATGCAACCTTATAAGGCACTTCTTCGTTCTGAATAAGCGGTGGCAGCGTAGCATTGACGATTTGCGAAATTTTGAAGGGCCTTTGTAACGCGCCGTATTTCGAATAATCCCCAAGGCGAACAGAGTTACGTATATCATCATATTTGATTAGCTTTGCTTGCAAAAGAGCTGCCTCAATGCAGTAGACATGTGGGCTAATACCAAGTGCTTCGTCAGCGTAAAAGGGAATTATATTGTGAACGCCATCTGGTGCGTCACTGACAGTGCCGTATTCATCCAAACATTCTTGCAGGAAATTGCCAATTGCTTTAGCATGTTGTTGAAAGCTGATGTTATAGTATAGCCCATTGTAAAAGTTGCTGACATGATAGTTTTGAAGGTCTTGCAGTTGATATTCTTCAAAATCCATGGTGGGAAGACGATCGCCAATTGTTTCTTCGCGTGAAAATATCTACGCAAAGTATCAGAGACACGAGTACTTATTAAGCACAAATCAGTACTTGCAAAAATGTCTGTGTCGTGAAGCATATCTTTTAGCTGGATTGCTAATTCAGAGACATCATATTTTGAATCTTCGTCATTCAGTTCTATTCCATTTCGCGTTGTGTAGTTACTTCTGAGATCGGTTATTATCTCCTTGATTGTAGTTAGTAATGCCTCATCCGTTGTTGGTAAGCAAAACGATCTGCTACTGAGAACAGAAGGAACAAGCAAGAAATCACTTGAAGCAAGTCTTCTGGATAATGCAACCAGTTCTTTTGCACATTGCATTTTGAAACATGTCACCGTGTAGATAACCTCGTCTTTTTCTGCTGATAAACGCACATAGAGTAGCATGTATTTTTCCTCTCTTCGAAACTGGGGTGCTCTCCTAACAAACATTTGTAAATTATTTACATGCGTTTCGATAAATGGCACCAGCATCAATTTGCTTTCGTCTTCCTCTGCAGTCATCCATTCAGCTTCCAAAAACAAGGTCCGCAACAAGCATTCATCCCAATCAGCAAGAGGGGGTATCATAAATATGATTTGACTTGTATCTAGTGAGAGCCCACATTTGCTAGCCAGCCTCGCCTTTATCTCCTTGAAATACTTTAAGATAGAGGACAGAGCTGATGTCTCGGCTGCCGTTAAATGCCCTTTATCCTTTGAATGCAATTCAAAATAGGTTGAAAAGATATCCTCGACAAGCAACCCCAGGTTTTCATCTACAATTTCTTTGGGATAAAACTACCAAATGCCAAGTTAGAATGTACATACTTATACTAAAGTCATCAAGTTAGATAATACCCGTAGCAAGATGGACACCATCCCAGTCGTTCTGTTTGAGCTTCCGTCTATTTCGATAGCCCCAGAATTATCAACATCTGTCGAATGTTGTGTCAGAATACAAGTTAAATCACGCATAGCGACGTTGACTTACAAACACATAGCATATAGTCATATTGTGAGTAGCTATGTAAATTCTTCATTTTCTCCAACAAATAAAAGAAAAGAGTGTCTTGTGAGGGAACAGAGCAACGTTTAAATTCTCGTTATTCCACAATCGAGGCGAAGTTGTGTACGACAAATAATGGAACATGGCGAGAAAATCTGTCAAACGCTCTCATGATTTAGCGATCCAATGGGTGAATGTGGCATATTTACAAATCATGTAACAATAATTTCCATAGTAAAGTAATGCATCCGAACACTGAACAATCCGGATACATCTCCATTTGGCTGATTCCACCATTGATGGTAGTGACACCAAGCGGATTGCTCCCCGTTGGTGTATCAATCCTTGCTTTTTTTGTCATTGAAACTCTTGATATTTGCCTTGAACCCCTTTGCCATCGCATTGTCACTGACCAGCAAACCTTTCGACTCTACTAATGTATGTGCCTCAAAGGAGCAAGCACAACTTAACTATTAACTTATATGCGTGAGAGATTTACAAACTTGTGTGTTGGTTGCTAGTGTTATTTCAAGAGTGTCAGTAACGTAAAAGGGGGGAAAAGGAACACAATGCAACCAGCATATTCGGGTTAAAAGTCACTAGCCAATGAGAGAGCTCTCGTGTATGCA
>JAXQGS010000177.1:0-25215 GCA_037040325.1 Mucor sp. M7501 | reverse complement strand
CTCATCAACATCATCCATTCCATTCCATTCATGAAATAACCGTTTCCTCATCAACCATCATGCTAGTTACAAAAAAAATAAAATTGCACACACATCATTTTGCCAGAAAAAGTTGGCATAGGAACATACTACTTTTAGCTTCGAAATTCAAATTCGAAATCCAAAGAGAAAACAAAAGAGAAAACAAAGCCCCATAAGAGAAAGGGAGCGAGCGATGATTCCAAGGTATAGCCCCTGCCGCGATCCAACGGTTGACAAGTCATATTGGAATGGGTTTGTTAGACGACACTCAGTGTAATAACGGATTCTGTGTATGTATTCTTTTGCTGATGCCAAGTAGTCTATGCGATCTACATCATCAAGGAATTTTTGAACCAATAGTAAAAGGATAGTGATTTAATTTGATACTAAGAACAGTGCTATCAGATCCATATTCAAAAGGATTCATACAACTTGTGTAATTCCAGTTCTTTTCATCATAGGAAGAAGCCATCCGACGTAAACAGTTTGAGAGTGGAGCTAAAGAATCGTTAAAGCCAATTTACAGCCAACGATGCAACATTAACATGCAACAAAACGAAGCTATTTGATATATGACCAGGCGAGTTTATTCACTATTTATTTAGCTGTAACATTTTCTTATGCGTTTGTACATTTGAGAGAGATTGGTGTCGTTTTGATATACAAAGGGAATCTTTTCCAGCTTTTGCAACACAGGCTCCAACACGGTTTGGCAGGATGCTTTCAAGGTGGCAATGACGGACGCGGATGTCTGGAACAGAGCTTGCTGCAACAGGACGACATCCTCGTTGGCATCACTGCTTCGGTCGCAAGGGCTGAAATGCTGCACACGGGCGATAGACTCTGTGCGCATGTAGAACTCCAAGTGTCTCCAGAAAATATAAAGGGCGTTTTCAATCGTAAACAGCAAATCATTCATTTCTTTGGCCTTCAATTTGCAGCGGTGGGTGATCTCTGTGGTGAGTAATTGCGTCTTTTGCGTGGGGTTCAGGCTGTCGTACTGGATGCCCAGTCGCTTGGGAATTGCAGTCTGTGCCAGTTCAAGGATCTCTTCGTATTTCAGAGAGCCGACATTGTTCTTTTGCGAGCACAGCGACTCGAATTCAGCAATGACGGTTGTCAGCTTTTTGTCGGTGAATGAGATGCAGGCGACAAGCGTTGTCAATGAAGGCGTGGTAGACGAAGCTATTAGGCAAGCAAGTCAGACGATGCACTGCAGAGAGACGACTGGATAAATGACATACCTTTGCGCAGTGAATTGGGTGCACGGTCCTTGATGGAATCGAGGGTATTTGCAAAGACTGGCTTGAACGACTCGCCCTCTATCATTGCGACCCAATTAGACACGGGGGGAGGGGAACATGCTGATGTATGCGCACACGGCCACTTACCTTGCTTCTTGACTATTCTAAATGTCGATGTCTCGGCGTAAGACAGCAGGTTGTTGATGATGTCCACAATGTACTTGTCTGCCTTGGCAACGAGCATGGACTCCATTTCATGGTTATTTACAGTAGCAGGCACCTTCTCAGCGGCCCATTTCTCCTCCTCCGTGCTGGTAGGCACCACAACCGACGCCCAGTTTCTCGACAGGCAGTACTTGGTGATCAGGTTCATCATGGAGGCGTCTATGGCGTCCAGTCCTCTTTCCTGCAGACCCACAAAGTAGTCGCGCTGGCAGCTCAGCTGGAAGACCAAGGACGTGGTCAACTGCAGTATGTACAGGGCGGAGAGCGTCGTTTGCTTGTTTTGGTCCTTGAGGATGTGCAGCAGAATGCCTTGCTTCTTGACCCACTCTTCGACTTTGAGCATATCGTAGGCCATAAAGTGGTTGGTCTTGTCCTTGAGCATGACATTGACCAGCTCCAGGATGGGGATCAGCAGGCGTCTGTAGCGCTTCAGCGCGTTGGGGTTGTTGTCATTGTCGGGTCGAACAGCCATGAATGTGCAGCTGTTGAGCGTCTGCAGTAAGCCGTTGTTCACCAGCAGGGAAGCGCCCTCCTTGTTCAAGGCAATCTGCATAAAGAATGAAATCTTGGCCTCGTGGATATTCAATGGAATGAGGGAAGCTATGCAGGTGGGTGAGTACCACGTCAAATCAGCAGCTGGTTAATAATGCCACTTACCGTCACGGTGCTCCACAATATACAGCAGCGTCTCGTTTGAGCTTTCAATGGCTTCAATAGCGTACTTGAGGAATGCGCTTCTCACCAGCAGTCGCAGCATCTCTGAGCGGCCCTCTTGACTCAGCAGAACATAGACGGCTTCCAAAGCAGCGTAGGCAGTTGTCTTGTAATCGTCGAACCCTTCGCGGGCGTCCTTACACATGATGTGCAAGAGAGACCTGTCGCTGCCGTCCTTGAACAGCTGCACCAACTGAGTGCGGAACAGCTCCTGCAGGCTTTCGTTGCTGCTGGAGACATCGCCGTCATCGGGCGCAACGTACTGCAGCAGATTGACGAGGGCAGAGTACATGATGCTGCGGACACCCAGCGACGTCTTTTCCTTGCAAATGCAGCTGATGATCATGGCAAACACGCTGCGCAGCTTGTCCACGGGCAGCTTGACGCCGCTGCTGGCAGTCGACATGGCAGGAGTCACTTGGAGAATGGCCTGGCGACGCTTGTCCTCTCTCAGACGCGTCAGCAGGCTGAGCACAACTTGACTCAGGCCCTTGAGAATGTCGACATGGAGACCGGTATCGCTTTCCAGCTTGGGCAGCAAGACATTCAGCAAGTCGTAGATGATGCGCTCGCGAACTTCAAAGGTAAACGAGTCAAAGCAGTCAGAAATGGTGATCTCCACCACCTGCTTCCACGCACGCAGACAGTGCAGACGGCCGTACGAAATGTCGCGGTGGCGGTTCTCTGCCATGAGCTGCTTCAGGATGGCGCCCATCTCAGACTCCATCTTGGTGCGGTCCGCATCAGACAAGCACTTGACGCTGGGGTCCGTGAGCTGGTATTGGCGCAGCGTCTTGTAAATGCTGCGAATGTCGTAGACCTCGTATTCACCCAATTTCTTGACAAGATGCTTCTTGGCGTCGAATCCTTCAAAGTAAGTAAACGTCTTTTCAGCAGCAGCAGCAGCAGCAGTGTTGTCATCCAATTGGTCAATCCAAGTGAAATCCAGAGAGTTGATGATTTCGACCAAATTCCACAAGGGCTGTTGGTGGCCATGCTCGGTGCCTGAGGCCAACTGCATGGACCTGAGCTTGTCTGTGAGGCTTGCGCTGTCTTGATCAGAGGGGATGCCGTACATCAGGTTCAGCAACTGGGTGGACTCGGACTTGAGTGGTGTGCCAGCGAGTTGGTGCAGATCCAACGCAATCAATTTCAGCAGCCAGGCACGCTGGTTCAAGACACTCACCAAGGTCAGGTAGTCTGTCTCGACACGCGTTTGATCCGCAGAGATCAGCTGACCGGCGAAATGGGGCTCTACCACCGATACACAGCTCTCCAGACGGCACGTAATGGCTTGGAACTGCTTGAGCATGAAATCGCCTCCACCGCCAAGGTATTGTAGTGTGATGCGAGACGTGGATTCACGAGCACACAGCTTGTAGATCAGCTGGTAGCACTTTTCAGCCAGCACGGGGTGTGTTTGGATCAGCGTCAGTTGCGCAGTGTCCGAGTCGCTCTCCTCCATGCCAGTCTTCACCATGGATAGCAGGGACAGCAGACACGCCAGACGCGCACGCTTGTCCGTCACCAGGGAGCTCTGTTGGATGCTCTGGATAGTAGGGTCTTGCACGTCGTAGCCCAGCAGAAACTCGGCAATGGTAGGAGAAGGCACCTCTTTGCCCATGCTCTTGAGCAGAATGTCCAAGATACCGATACGCACCGACGCCGTGTAGCTGTAGCACTCTTCTTGGTCGCGCTCATAGCGATACACGTTGCTCATGGTCTTTTCAGCAAGCCAGAAGGGAATCGTGTTGAAGTCGTATTCATAGTCGTCGTACGTGGTGACCTCGGCCGTGTCAATCTCGAGACGCTCGCCGACGCCAAAGATGACCTCGTTGGCGCTGTCGCTGGAGAGCAGGATGCCCGCCAAACGAGAGCCCAGGCCGCCGATAGGCACGTTGACGTGGTGGGGGAACTTGGCGTAGACAGAGTCGTCTTCAGGGGCAGAGGCCAGGCTCTCCAGCACCGCCGTGCTCAGACGGCAAATGTCCTGGTAGTCTTCGCAGTTGACCATCAGCGCAATCTGGACAATGACCTGCGTGTTGTACAGCATGTGGCTGGCAAGCGAACGCAGCTCGGCAGGAGGCGCGGGGAAGGTGTAGGGGCCCAGCTTCAAGTGGCCCATGGGCAGGTCTTGCGCGTCTTGTTTCAGCTGAGGCATCAGCACGTTGACAAACACGTTCTGCACGCCAAACACCTTGGAAAAGATGCGCAGACAGCGCGCCATGGCGTTCCTAAAGTGCGTGTTCTTGCGGCCGTGCCGTGTCTTGCAGTCGGATGCAAACGCGCCCTTGCCCTTTTCGACAATGGCAAACATTTCCTGGATCAGAGAGCCGCCCGAGAGGATGCGAACAAGAATGTCAAAGCCCGGATGCGAGACGCAAGCCAGGAGCGCGTGCTGCAGGTCGGCAGAGGGCTTCTTGCCGGCAGCAGCCAACGAGGTGCTGGCAGTGCCTTCCAAGAGGGCCGTGTAGCTGGCGATGGAGGGAGGCGCGTCCTTGCTGGCATAGTAAATGTAGTCGCACAGGGGCTGGATGTTGAATGCCAGAATGCTGTTCTCCACAATCCTGAGGCAGGCGTCTGTCAGCTGCCACTTGGTTTCGGGGTAAATGTACTGCTGGTGCTTGAGGTTGAGCAAGATGTGGTCAATGACAAGCGACATGTAGGGTGCTGTGCCGGGAGAACGGTGGTTGTCGTGGCCCAGACAAAAGGGGATCGAGTTGGCAGTGGGCACAAAGCCAGACACGAGCTGGTCTCTCTTGCTCTCGGTGTGGATCAGTGAAGCCAGCAGCCTTAATACAGACATGGTCTCCGTGTAGAGGCGTCTGTTCTTTTCGTCTGCGTACTCGCGCATAAAGCCAGCAGGCTGCTCGGGCAGATAGTAGGTGGGTGTTGTTGGTTTGGCTGGTTTGTTGCTACCCGCTGATGCGCTGCTGATGATGTTGCGAGCCTGTAGTTTTTGAGCTGCTGTAGCACCATCGCTGACAGATGTTGCTGCTGCTGTTGAGGGTGCTGCTTTACTGGGAGCTGCTGCTGCTGCTGCTGCTGCTGCTGCTTCAGCGGGGGGCTTGAGGGCCATGGTTTTCTCGGGGAGGATCATGTCAGAGTACTCCAAGGTCTGCCACACTTGCAAGCTGATGGTCTCGCCAACGTGGTTGATGCCTCCGCCCCAGTTGGAGCAAAAGGCAGACAGGAGGTCGTACAGGGCAGCGCGGAACCGAGTCGAGGTAGGGCAGCTGATCATGGCGACAATGGATTCGTGTGCCTTGAGCACAGGGCTTGACCAGATATCCAGACGTGCCTGGTCCGAGTACTGCACCACTTGCTGACAGACATACAGAAACTTGCACAAGGTGATCTCTTCCTCCAGGGGCATGGTAGGCGGCTCCTCTTCCGTAGCTGATCTCTCCGCGTACTGCTTGGCGTAGAACTGAAGCGCACTAAACAGCTTTCCCCACGAGAACAAATGGCTGGCCACCACATCGCCTTCTGCAATGCCCATTTTGAGGAAATTGTGCGCCAGTGGAGCGCACTGTTCGCCTGTCGAGATGCTGCCCAAAAAGTCGAATATGGCAGCGAGGTCCTGCGTTGTCTTGAACTCGAGGATCCACGGCAAAAAGGTGGACAGCACATTGGCGTGGTCCCAGAACTGCAGGCCTGCGTTGAGACGGTCTCTGTAGATGCTGGCCATCAATGTCAGGAACTTTTGCAGGCTGTGGGCAAAGGTGGCCTCCTCCACACTGGCCGTGGCGGCATCTGCTTGCTGCTGCTGCTGCTGCTGCTGCTGCTGCTGCTGCTGCGTGCTGGACGTCATCTTTTTCAAGTTGCTAAAGATGTCTGACATGTACAAGATGAAGGATTCTGTCAATAACTGCAGTTCCTCCACGACAAACTTTTGGAACTCCAGTGCCGTGTCAGCCTCGAATTTGGTATAGTCGTTGGGATCCACAATCAGGCCGTCCACAGCCATCGCATGGGAGCTGTCCACGTCCATGTCCTCTGATCCAACGGTGCTCTTCTTGTCGGCGGCGTCTGTCAGGTTCTGCTTAAAGTACAGCAGATAGTCGTTCAGGAATCCAAATACGTCCAATGTCAGCGCTGATTCCACAAACTTGACTCGGTTGGCCTTGGTCATGGACAGTGTGTCTTCGACCGTGCTGGGTTGTGCGGCGCTGATCTCTGACAGGGTGAGTGCCCAGCGCACTTGGACGGTGGCCTTGAGTGTGTTTACTTTCCATGGCTTTGTGGTCATGTGCTGGTGTATGCTCTTGAGGGAGGCGCTGTTGGTGGCAAAGCTCTGCTTGGGGGCTGGCTGCTGTTTGCGCTGAACAGACAGCGCAGACAGCAAGGCGACAGTGATGTATGAGCAGGTGGCGTCCGAGAGGTGGGCGGACTGTGCCTTGCTGATGAGGGCTACTATATCAGATTCATTCAGCCAAAACAGCGAACTGATGTGATATAGGATTTCGACCAGGTAAACACGCTCATCCGTCAGCTTGTTGATGCGCATCCATGTTGTCTGTCTCTCGAATTTGAGCTCGTTCTGAGGCTGTTGCTGCTGTTGCTGTGCTTGAGGCTGTTGGAAGAGGGAAGCGGTAGCAGCGGGCTGTGGTGGTTTGCTGGCATTGGCAGTAGCAGCCGCTGTGGATGCCAGCATGCCTGTCTTTGACAGAGAGCTGATCATGGCAGTCAGGCTCTTTTCTGTGTCGAGTATCTTTTGCACAAGGCGTGTGGTGCTGTCTGCAACCATGTCGGCCATAAAGCTGTAAAAAACGCTTGTCAGTTGCGTGTCCACAGTGTCGTCTTTTGTGGCCTCCAGCAACACGATCAGGATGGTCAGGATGTAGCCTCTTTCTTCGTGATACAGGTACACGGCGGCATCCAGGTGGGTCGAGTTCATGGCAGGTGCCTTGCTGATGCCCTCCAGCAGGTATCGAGAAGCTTCAAATTCGTCCATGTCCAGCTGGTCTGACAAGAAGAGCGCCTCCTTGGCAAAGTCGTCATTGACCCTGTATTCTCTGCCATTGACGGTGGCTTTACCTAGGCTAAAAGTCAGTATCGCTGCAGACGGCGTTGCAGGCACAGGCCAACCTACCAGACTGTACTGCGCTGCGGTGCTCTGTGCTCTTGGGCGGGCTGTCCAGAAGCCTGGCGATGTGTGATTTGTGGGCCTCCAATTGATCTTTGAGATGCATCGCAGTGCTGGGAGAGCATGCGGCACTGGTGGCTCTACATATCTGGTCTAGCAAAGTACGCAACTCTGCAGTGAGGCTGGTCATGTTTTACGAGGAGATGTGTATTGGTGAAAGAAAGAAAGGGAAAAATATTTTTTTGATAGCTTTTAAATTAAATGTTGGATTTGTTGGATACGCGAATTTGGTGCGTGTGTGTGTGTGTGTGACTACAGTGGATCCAACATCAGATTGAGAGGGGGGAGGGATTGAGAGAGAGAGAGAGAGAGAGAGCCTCTTTATCCTGACGATGAGTAGCAGCAGCAGCAGCACACAAGAGGAGCCAGCGCAAAAGAAGCTGTCGACATGCTTGATAGATCCCACCGTATTCCAATTCAGAGACTCGACATTTGAGTATGCCGTCTACAAACCGTCCTCACGCTTCAAGAGAGATTTCGAGAGCATCTTTCCCTGCCTACATGTCAAGCAGCGCAAGGAGCTACTGGTAGTGCCCGTTATCCAGCAGTGCGAATACGACATGGTGGGGCTGACCAAGCAAGTCAACCAAGAGCGAGATGTCAAGCTGGAGCTAGTGAGTTGTAGTGAGATGCCCATCTATACATACTAACAGAGGCAGTAATGTAGTTTGTCGCCTGGGGAAAAGCAGTGGTAGACAGGATCAAATCCATTGGCATGTGGGCAGACATCATGGATCCAGCATCAGGTTTCCCAGTAAGTCGTTCTTGTACACCTCTCTTATGATTTCATCTGCACTGATACACAATCTCCTTTCCCAGATCTTTTCAGAGGCTGGACCAAGTCCTTATCCAGACGTGCAAGGCACCCAGATGCTTTCCAGCAGATTCTATGTGCAAAACATTGGCTGCTGCCATATCCTGTTCCATCCAACATGGCAGAGCCACATTTACCCATCCACGCTGTTCACCACGGCGCCTGCTGATATCTTGCAAAAGGTCATTGAGGAGGTGGTGCTGGGTAAATAAGCCCATTTGAAACTTTGATCCGCACAAGTGACAAATGAACGAGATCAGACATTATGTCATGATGAATAATGCCCAATTGTTCTTTTTTTCTCTCTTTCTGATGGACATAGCCACTGTTTGTGTTGTCTATCTATTAGATGCCTATAGATGTAGTAGAAATAAACGGATAGAACCGTAGATGGCCGTGTGTGTGGATTGTAGCAGTAGCGGTATAAGCTGAGAGGAAGCATAGTGCGGATTGGGTAAAATGCATCACCATGGCAACAGGGAGAGGATGAACTATTCATGCGGAGCTCTTTTCCCATTGTTGCTCAAATGTTTCTTTTTCTTTTTTTTTTGCTTTTGTATATTACATGAGGTAATTCATTCAGCATCTCTTTTCCTTTTTCTCTTGTTCTTTATTCATTATACTCTAATTTCATCATGTCGACAGACTCTTTAACAGTGAATACGGCCAGCACAAAGCGTGGCAGACCCCACTCCAACACCATCTCTGGCGGAAGACCTCCTGCGCTCGACATCACCATCAGCCGTCCTACCAACGTTAGAAGAAACTCTGAGGGCTCGCCTGGTGTGCCTCCTCCCATCTGCATCTCTGAGCCCACGCCCATTGAGCCATCCAAGGACCACGCAAATGGCTTCTTTAACGACAACAGCAGACCCACGAGCCGACCTGCTACGCCAGACACTGTTTCATCCAATGCTTCATCTGCTGCTGCTGCTGCTGCTGCTGCTGCTGCTGCTCCCCCTCCAGCCCCGCTCCCCAAAGCCTCTGCCACAGCGCCTGTAGGTACCACCAACCTGCTGGACTCGCCCACGCAAAAGAAAAAGTCTCGTTCAAGAGCCTCCAGCGTCACCTCCAACCTGATCAACGAGATCAAAGAAAGCTCCACCATTCAATCGCTGGCAAGCAAGATTCGGTCTCGACATTCTTCCGACGATGCAGATGCTGCTGCTGTTCCTCAAGAACGAAACTCGACCGACAACCAGTCCACCATGGCTCAAAGCGTCGCTGGTGCCAGCGGCATCTACACTGCCAACGCCAAGCGAAATCAAGACTTTCATGCGCTGTTCCGCAGCGTGCCTGAAGAAGACAATCTGATTGAGGATTTTGGATGTGCACTGCAAAAGGAAATCCTGCTCCAAGGCCGCATCTACATTTCAGAGAGCTACCTGTGCTTCAACGCCAACATCTTTGGATGGGTCACCAATGTAAGTTTTGTGAGGCGTGTTGAAGGGCACAAAAGACTCAGTTCTCGTACATAGCTGGTCATTGCGTTTGCCGATATCATTGCAATCGAGAAAAAGTCGACAGCCTATGTCATTCCCAACGCCATCCAGATTTCAACAGACAGCGCAAAGCACTTTTTTGCCTCGTTCCTGTCCCGTGACCAAGCGCACGATCTGATGGTCGACATTTGGCGCATTGCCAGGCCAGATCTGGCGCCTCCCAAGGAGACGGGCGGCAGTGTGCGAGATGCCAACGACGTCTGCTCCTCGCCCTCGTCTGTGGCTTCTTCTGAAGATGACGATGACGATGAGGAGGATGACACTGATTCTTACTATGACAGCGACACGGAAGACTCGTACAGCGACGACTCTGGCTCTGAGGAGGTGGATGCGACAGACACTGCGACACAAGGTAAGTTTGTCGGCTGGATGTGTGCTGTCTATATGCGTACTGACGCGCCCATACCAGACGCTGCAAAAGAGGGAAATCGGCCACGAAAAGTGTCCCTGGCCTCCATGCCCAGCAACAACAAGGACTCTGCCTCCAAGATGGATGCTGCTGCTCGCCGCCGTGCCATGTCAGAGGCACCCAGACCCAACTTCCAATCAAACGACCAGGAAAAGTCCTCAAAAGCTGCTGCTGTTAATACTACGACGACTGCCAATGGAGGCTCCGCTGCAGACGGCAAAGCAGCGAAATCAAGCGATCCTGCCGCCAACGGCGCCTCTGCTTCAGCGACCGACAAGGCAAAGGAAGGCGATGCAAAGTCTCAGCAGGTGCACGACAAAACCGACTGCGAGTGTAGCGCAAACAACGAGCACTACCCCAACGTTGTCATGGATCAAGTGTACAATGGCACGCTGGAGAAGATTTACAACATGCTATTCGACAGCGGATTCATGAAGAAGTTTCTGGTCGAAAACCAAAAGAGCACAGGTAACTATCAAACGCGCCGTTAGATAAGAGCGTGCGCAAGACTGACTGATGCTGGGCGTCGTAGAGCTGGAAATGGGCGAATGGAAAAAGGGCGAAGGCAATGTGGAGTTTGTGCGAGAGCTATCGTACATCAAGCCTCTAGGCGGTGCCATTGGGCCCAAGCAAACCAAATGCTACATTACACAGCAAGTGCTCCATCAAGACATTCAGAAATACGTCACTGTGTTGGCCACCACCTGTACGCCAGATGTGCCTTCCGGTGGGTCGTTCAGCTGCAAGACGCGCACATGCTTTACGTGGGCAGGCAAGGGCAAAGTCAGAGTGTTGGTCACTGTCCAGGTGGAGTTTACAAAGTCGTCATGGCTGAAATGTAGGTTGTTGTTGTTGGCAATGTGCCGTGTATATGTTAAAGTTTTCTGCGTAAATAGCTACCATTGAAAAGGCCAGCATCGATGGCCAGCAAACCTACTACAAGGACTTGGATGCAGCCATGCGACAATACTTTAAAGAGCACCCCTCTGAATTTGCAGACTACAAGAGCGGCAGCAGCAAAAGAGAGGGCGGCAGTAAGAGCAAGCGCAGAAAGGGGAAAAAGTCCAGATCCACGCACACACCCAAGCCAGAAGAGACTGAAAAGAAGCAGGAAAAACCCAAATCTGCAGTGCATCAAGTATTGGGATCCATCTCAGACGCAATTGCTGATGGCATTACATCTGTCATTGATATCGTCAGCTCGCCTCGCGCAGCCCATTTGACCTTGATCTGCCTCATCATCATGGTGGGCATCAACATCTTTATTGCCAGAAAGATGGCGTTTGTCGAGCAACAGCTAAACGAGCTAAGCCAGGCATTGCCCAATGGTGCCGTGGATGAGAACGAACCCGCCACAGTGGACATCTCGTTTTTGCCAGGAACACAACGTCGTCAATACAATCGTCAAGAAGAACAGGATCTCTGGGATTGGCTCGGTCGTATTGATCCTGAAAAGTCGAGTGAAAAGAGAGAAAAGGTAGCGATTCCCCTCGTCAAGGATCCCAAGGAGCAAGAGGCCATCTGGGACGATGCCATTCAGATCTCTAAATCAGCCAAAGAGAGACTGGACAAGCACATGGCTGAACTCAGTGGCATGATTCAAAAGGCTGAAAGCAATTTACAAGATGTCACCCAATCCGTGAACGATCAGCGCCAAAAGATCAAGCGAGATGAACACTAGACTGTATATTTTAAAAACTAATTTCCCACTGTAAACTCGTAATAAAACTGTATTTTTAGGCATGATTTGTGTGGGGTATTTTTACATGTGCAAATCAATCAAGGCCCTTCATGGTTTTTACAAAAGCTAAATGTTTTAGGGGGAATCGTACGACAGCCGGTGTTGGCCGTATAAAAGAGAGGCTTATGCGTGTATTACATGGCCAGAATACATGTAGCCACATATGATATGCATTCACTGACCAAAAATTAGGTAAAAAGCGCCGCATTTCATTTCATTAAAGAACAAGCATTACATCTAATTTACTCCTTGTTGGTCGTATTTCATCATTGCGAGTGCAATCGTGCCTTTTTTGGATTAATACATACATCCACGCACACTTTACATGGCATAGATTACAGTTCGATTGCATGAGGAGTTCGTATACATGCGATATCACCAGCAAGAGATGCTCTATGATAATACGAAATGCAATAGATAGTGATGATATCAATCACTAAATGTTTGAAATATTCACGCCAGCATTGAAATTCCTTTGCTACAACCATGCGGAAACTGTCAAATGGGCATGTTTGATTCGCTGATACACAAGGTGACAACAACGCAGCAACCAACACACCACGTTACCTAGATAGTAATCTTCCTAAAATTCAAAGTTCATCTCAATGCAACATCATAGTTTGATCATGTATTTACAAATCTTCGGAAACATTATTTCCGAGCAACATCTCGCCATTCTTGTTCTGTTGTTATACATGTTGGCCTTGTATATATGGTAGACACTGCTAGGGTATCTCTTGTAAAAAAGGCGTTCTATACGCTGTGATCACGTTTTTGAATTTCAAAGGCAAATGACTGAATCATGCGTTCATGCAAAATGAGGAAAGAGAGAGAGAGATGGAAGGCGTACCCCATTAGTCACATCGTCGGGCGGGTAGGCGGGCCAGGCGGCGGCACGTCATGGGCAGGCAAGCAGTGTTACTTGAGAAGGGATACTCCCTTATACGGACGTTTGTTACACATTGGCCATCACATAAATACTGGAACGTTGTTTGGAAAAAAAAGCAATCTCATCTTCTTCTTCTTCTTCTTTCTCTTTTCTACTGTCTAAAATGAACCGCTTCTTCCAAGTTACTGCTCTGTTGCTGATCGCATTGATCGTGTCTAGCCAAGCTCTGCCCGTCTTTGACACTGAATTGGTAGCAAGTCCACTGATGCATGAAGTGCGTATCAACTATCGTGGAGGAAGAAAGGCTGCCACCACCTACGAACAGCAAGTCGACTCCAAAGTACAAAGGGTCTAAAGAAGCTGCTTCCTGTCTCTTTCTTGTTTCATTATCTTGTGCCACATATAAATAACTGTAAATAATATCAACAACAACAACAACAAACATCTGCTACGCTTAAACGAAAACCTTGTGTTCATACACCTTCAGTACATATACACATGTATAAATTTCCTTTCCTTTCTCTACATAGTTCCCGTCATCATCCTACATATCTGCACAGCTCCTTTATCTCTCTACTACTACTCCCTCTATTAGCTCTTTGATCCATCCTATAGCAAAGATATAAATAAAGTTCTTTTTTTTTGCACTCTTTTACAAGGCATTTCATAAGGGTTTCATTTTTTTTTCGCAGGCAAAATTAGATCAATCAATCAATGAGGAGAGATAATTTATTTAGGCCATGTTTTGAATAAATCTATTTGGTTTGGAATGGAGATAACAGATGCGGGCCCTCTCTCTTTCTCTATGGAAGATGGTGGCAATAAGCCTCGGGTGACAAACCGTACTACTGCAGGCACAAGAAAGAGATGTGTGCATCTATCCATAAGGCGGGTGTCCATGATCTGAAACGCAGGCTCGCTTTCAAGATATCGATAACCCATCACAAATTGATGAATGCAACATTTCAAACTAAACTTTTTAGTATGTGAAGGTCTGGTTCTTTTTTAACTCGAGTTTATTGTCGTTTATAGTGTATACTCTTTTTTTTTTCTTGCTTCCCTGTATCATTTAGTAAGTGGAGCCTTCTGCGGGTTGAGGCAACTTGCGTCCAACAGTAGCCATCTCTCTATACAGCACAAAAGCGGTGAGCAGATGATAAAATGCAATTTTAAGCATGCACATCATACCTTCTTAATTCAGTCAAGACAGTTTCGAGTGTATAGTTGCTTCTCCAGTGTGCGAGACAGGGCAAACGGCTGGGCTCAACCTATAGATTCGCAACATGGTTACTCATTCCCCTTCTTTCTCTCTCTCCTGTATTATACATCACAACTTGCCTTTCCATTTTGAGGGTTAACGCTGGGTAAGTTGATTCTGGATACAAATTGAAGGACAGGAGGTTGGTTGGGATATTGGTCACCACAGAAAACTGTTAAGCTGTAAATTCGATTCTCGTGAACAGACTAGAAACAACAAGTTAATCTCTGTATTGGTCAGCAAACAAATCCCACTATTCAGCATTACATGAGGAGCACCGAGGATGGTAGCATGCCAGTTGTGCATAAGAAGGTCGTCATCAGCTAAACCATAACTGCAAGCGCCATCACCAAGTCCTTTTTCACCCTTCTCGAGCTCTTCTAATAAACGAAAGTTGCGAGGAACTATCAGAAAGAAAAGATAACAGTTAATACGCGCGTCTTGGCATGAAATTGGTGAAAACGCTTTAGGGAATGATGTGTTTGAGAGAACATGTCCATGTAGTTCAATGCTATCTGTTCATCGATTCTTTCCACTCCCATCTGCGCAATCCTTGTGTGTGTCTCTTTTCATTCCCTTCTTGCAGACCCACTCGTATTGGAGATAGCTTACCTTGTGCCATTTTTAACAATTTGTTGGGTTGTTTTGTATGAAAAATAAAAACTTAAGTAGTGGAAAAAGAGAGGGAGCGATGCTTTCCAATTTGCTCTTGATTTTTGTTTTGATTTTACTTGTCCGCCCGTTGATTGCCGCTTCATCAGATTAAGGATTCTTTCTTTGTCCTCTCGACCCTGCCTGTAAACGGTTCATAGTGGATCTTTTTTCTTTTTCCATGTGCATCTCGCTTCAACTTGAGTAGCTCTTGCATAGATGGCATATATAACAATCAGAGGGCACTTGTTATGCCCTCACTTGCCATCCTATTGCTGAGGATGGCAGGACCGGGAATTCTACCGAACAAACAATCAATTGTACAACTTGACAACATGCAAGTCCGTATGTAATGAACTTGTACGGGGATTGGAGCTTTTCAATTTACCAAGAGCAGCTGTCTGTACATTGCTAGTACACCTCTCATAGATCCTTGAAGAGTGTCAAATGTGTAATGGCACTGCTTGATGCATTTGAATGAATATCAAAAGAGTGGGTATCATCCAATGATCTCACATGGTGCCATCATTTCTCTTTTCTAAACTCAAAAAGGGAACTATACTTCTCTCCTTGATTTCTATAGTGATATGTTTCGAGTGCATACATCTGTACATGTATAAATCAAAACACATGGCATTGCAATTGCAATATTTTATAGGCGAGTCTTCTTTTACCAAAAGATTCAGACAGGCCTTTAAAATTCTGTCTAGAGTAGAGTTTCGTTAGTATGGTCTACATTGGATGTGTCAAATGCATTTTCAAATGTCGTATGTAGGGTGACAATGTTGCACTTTGCATTTGAAAACGCAGTTGGTAGCCTGCATTTGAATTAAGAGTACATTGTCTAAGCTATGCAACTTTGCAATACCATTTGTAATTAGGACATTATTAAAATTGTACAGTCCTTATTACTTGGTAGACCCAGGGCTTGAATAAGATCGTACATAAGTGCATATAGTTCATATGATTAGACTTTAAGAGAAGTCTTTTTCCTTGCTCATTAGATATGGCCAATCAATGTCGATACGGCTTGGAAAGCCATAGCAGAACATCCCACAGAAGCTGTCATCTAAACCCAAGTAATGTGCCCAATAACGAGGAGAAACCCTTAATATGTATACTCAAATGCCAGATTTTAAAATGTAGCAGCATGCAATTGGAATTGGCAGGGTGACGTCGGTAGAGGCCGAGCATAGCAAAAGCAATTATAGACGTCTATAGTGTCTTTTTACTATACAAAAGGTATTGTCAGGGCAAAACAACAACAACAACACTACTTGGCTGGGATTGAATTTCAGAGCTGCTGCTGCCACTGGTCCTCCAGATACTTCATTTGGACATCCAAACACCTTTCAGAAGCAATTACACAAGATTCTTCTACTTGAACAGCAGGTATTTCTCTAGACCTATACATGCAAAATCGAACGAAGAATCCAATGGTATTAACCTTGAAACGATTCTTTTAGTCTGTGAAGAGTAACTGTCGAAAAATGTAAAACACGTTTTCGGAGAAAAGGTCTACAAACACTATAGTAAATTGATCCGAAGACACTATCACATGCTCCAATGCGTTTCTACGATTGTTTTGAGCATAGGAACACCTTAGTAGAAAACTTCATTTTCGAGGTGAAAACCCTCATCATTCAAAATCATCCATTTTTCCCTTGCTAGTACAAGGCAAAATTTTCAAAAAATCGATGATCAACTCGATCCTCAAAAAATTGCTGAAAGGTGATCCATAACGTAATGTCAGGTCGTAGAACACGATTACACTTGTTTTGAAGCCGATATCGCGCTTCGTTGGCGAGATACAAGCGATTTAAAGTCTTGATTTTACAATGTTAAATACATTTGATGGCTGCTCACTGAACATTGCGCTTAATAACATCTGGTTTGATGGTCTGTACAACATACCTTTAGGATGGTTATAATAATATTTTGGGAGAAGAGAAAGAAAAGATGTCTTGGAGGGATTAAACTCTTATTTAATGTGGAAATATTGATAAATCGGCAACTCCTGACGTAAAATTACACTCATTTCTTTTATGATGTGCTGACAAATTGAGCCGCACTACATATCTTTCTAATGTAGACGAACTTGCCCTGTGTATTCATTGAATAACGCTTTATAGTTTAAATAAACTCGACAATTTGAAATAAGTCATTTTGAAAATGGTGCAAACAATAGTAATCTTCGATAATGCAAATAGTAATACTCATTTAGTACCTAATCCAACTGCCATGAGCGATATTTAGCATATAGCAATACCATGATGCTATTTTTTTTTCAGGCCCGAGTAGTACATACACAAAGCTGTTTAACTACTATGTACATGCAACATTTAGAAAGCAAATAGAGGACATTTGACAGAAAACATTAGCTCTCTTCTACGCTTAACAAACTAGCCATTCATCGCGCAAATGAAGTAGATCCCATTTTAGAGTAATATTTCCAATTTCCGCGGTAAAATGTCAACCTTTGATTTCAGTGAGTCATGAAACTCGACCGAAAATGTTTACATGATATCAGCTCATGATGTACATGTAAGAATCCAGTCTGTATATATTTCCAGTTCGGTTAAACTTACGCGGAAACATTTACACACACACACACACACATTCATGTTTTCCCGGTTGAGATATCTGTAACCTAGCAGCTATATGTAAACAACTGTGGGGAACGATGGAGGGAGCGAGGCTCCTCAGAGTCAACCGTATTTGTGCCACCATGTATGACTTATGCGATATTTACTATTTGATTGGCTACATGTAATAATGGTCCAAGCAGATCAATTTCTTTGATTGGCCCAATGTACCAAATTGGTCATAGCCTATACTTTTATTTGATGGCTGTATAAAATAGACTTTTGTGTTTTGCATTCTTCTGTTTTTCTCTCTTTCTTTACTACTCATTCTTTTTTGAATAACCAAAGTTATACACACACACACACAACATGTCTACTGATAAACTCATTATTTTTGATACCACTCTCCGTGATGGCGAACAGGTAATAATGCAACATGATTGGAATCCCCGAATTGAGTTCATCAATGCTGAATGTCTGTCTTTTATAGTCTCCTGGTGTCACTTTAAACACAGAGGAAAAGATTGAGATTGCAAAGACGCTCTCTCGTCTTGGTGTCGATGTCCTCGAAGCTGGTTTCCCTATTGCTTCAGTAGGTGACTTTGAAGCAGTACAACGTATTGCCAATGAAGTCGGTCCAATGATGGAGGGCAGAGAAAAGATTGGTCATCCCATGGTAAAAATGCTTACTATGCGCGCTGCTGCTGCTGCTCATGATGCAATTGACAATCTAACGTTTAGCCTACAATAGACAATTTGCGGTCTTGCTCGTTCTACTCCTGGCGATATCAAGCGCTGTGCTGAGGCGATTGCTTCTGCTCCTCGCAGACGTATCCACGTTTTCCTTGCCACCTCTGATCTCCATCTCAAATACAAGCTCAAGATTGACCGCGACGAATGTATCAAGCGTGCCGTTGCTGCTGTCACTTTAGCTCGCTCCTTTGTCGACGATGTTGAATTCTCTCCTGAAGATGCTGGTCGTTCTGATCCTGATTTCCTCTGTCAAGTGCTCGGTAAGGTGATTGAGGCTGGTGCCACTACCCTCAACATCCCTGATACTGTCGGCTACAACATGCCCGAAGAATACGGCAACTTGATCAAGTACCTCGTAAAGAACACACCTGGCTCTGAAAAGGCCATCTTCTCTACCCATTGTCACAACGATCTTGGTTTAGCTACTGCCAACACGCTTGCTGGTATTTCCAACGGTGCTCGTCAAGTGGAGGTGACAATCAACGGTATTGGTGAGCGTGCTGGTAACACAGCCATGGAGGAGGTGGTGATGGCTATCCACACTCACCCCAACTTTTTCCCCGTGCATCACACCATTAACACCACCATGATCTACCGTACCTCTCAAATGGTGTCTTCTTTATCTGGCATGATGGTTCAGCCCAACAAGGCTATTGTGGGTCGCAATGCTTTCCTTCACGAATCTGGTATTCATCAAGATGGCGTTCTCAAGAACCGTCAAACCTACGAAATCATCACTCCCGAAACTGTGGGTGTTACTGACATCAACCTTGTTCTTGGCAAGCATTCTGGCCGTAACGCCTTCCGCGAGAGATGCAAGGACCTTGGTTTTGGCGATATTACCGAAGACGACTTCCAAGTTGCTTTTGACGACTTTAAGGCTCTCTGTGACAAGAAGAAGAACGTCAACGATGCCGATATCCTCGCTATCCTCAGCAACCAAATCAGCTCTCATGCTTCCAGCTCCTTCTACACGCTTGTCTCTACTCAAGTGGTGGGCGGTGCTGCTACCACTTCCATGGCGAGTGTCAAGCTCTTTGATGTCAAGGCTGAAAAGGAAATTGGTGATGCTGCTGTAGGTATCAACGGTCCTGTGGACGCTATTTTCGAGGCTATTCAACGTAGTGTGGGCCGTCGTTTCCGTCTTACCAAGTTTGATATTAGCGCTGTTGGTGAGGGCAGTGACGCTTTGGGTAAGGCCGAGATTCAAGTCAAGGCTGACATTGACGCCAATGGACAAGACGCTGCTCAAGATGAGCGTGTTGCCAAAGCTGCATTTGCCTCTAGCATTGCTGATGTTGATATCATTACTGCTGCTGCCAAGGCTTATCTCGGTGCCATCAACAAGCAATTAGAATGGGAAAGTGAGTTGGCTGCTGGTACTGCTCGTAGTATTGGTGAGGAACGCAAGGTGGATGTTTAATCGATCTGATTGACTGAAAAAAAAAGTATATCCATCCCTTCCTTTCTTTCCTTGTAAATACATGTTTAAAAAAAATACGTTTATATTAATAAAAATGAGAGCGTTGTATATGTATACCTATACATACGCTCATTGTTTTTGCTTCACATACAGCTGCTTTGGATCCAATGCATACTTACACATCTTGTCCAACCCCTAAACACACACAACCTGTCTCCTTGTTGGGCGACTGTGAATCAAACCATAATTTGAGAGAATCGATGGCCACCATTCGATTCTTTTTTTCATTCTAAAGACTCTCAAGTCAATTCACCTACTATACATTCGACATCATGGTTGCTTATGGAGGAGGTATAATAGATGGCAAGACAACGCACTGACCCACTGGCTTAACCACCATTACCAATAGATGAAGTAAATGCTCTTGTTTTTGACATGGGCTCTACCATGACGCGTGCAGGCTATGCAGGCGAAGACACACCTCGCGTGATGTTTCCTACTAGCTTTGGCTATGTAGACGTGGAAGAACAAGTGACAGCAGCGCCTACTGAGCCAACAGCAGCAGCTGAGGATACCGTCATGGCAGAAGCATCAGAGCAGCCAGCACCCACCACACAGCAACAAACATCTACTCAAACGACCAGAAAATACTACATTGGCGATAACAAGATCAACACATTCAGAAGCAACATGGAAATTAAGAGCCCTTTGAAGGATGGTTTAGGTGAACAATAGACATTTGGAATAGGCAACGCACACATACTAACCTGAGTATTGAACAGTGGAGGACTGGGATGCTGTGGAACATATTTGGGATGCCACCTTTCATCAAATGCTTCGAATCGATCCTCGCAACCACCCATTACTATGCACTGAAGTTGCCTGGAACACACCAGAGAACCGACAAAAGA
Source organism: Mucor sp. M7501 (assembly GCA_037040325.1). Taxonomy (NCBI): domain Eukaryota; kingdom Fungi; phylum Mucoromycota; class Mucoromycetes; order Mucorales; family Mucoraceae; genus Mucor; species Mucor sp. M7501. The sequence goes on along the minus strand of JAXQGS010000177.1, from coordinate 4,926 downwards.
CCATGCAACTAGCATTTGAAAAGTTTGATTTTCCTGCATTTTACCTCACACCGGATGCAGTCATGACAGCGTACGTTGAATGGACAACAAACACTACGCAATGCTCTTGGATTGACATGTCTTGGATAGATTCTCTGTAGGCAGAGCCACAGCATTGGTGCTTGATTCAGGAGGAGGAGTTACGAGCGCAGTGCCAGTCTACGATGGATTTGCGCTAAAGAAGGGCATCTTACATCAACCGCTTGCTGGTGACAGTATAGTCGACAAGATCAAGCAGCAGCTTGACGCTGAATTGAACTACACCATCACACCTCATTACAAGATTGCCAAGAAGAAGGCAGTAGAGAAGGATCAGCAGCCAGACATTGAACTTCGTCAACTGGAGGGCATCACAGACAGTTTCAACGAGTACCAGATCAACAGAGTGCTCAACGAGTTCAAGGAAACGATATGTCAAGTTGCTGATACAGGGTTTGAAGAAGAGTAAGTTGGGGCTTTGCGTGCTCGTGTCGCCTTGTACTTACTCATTCACGACAGTGCCTTGTCCTCAAGGTCTAAAAAGACATTTGAGTTTCCTGACGGATTCAATCATGCATTCGGCTTGGACAGATTCAAGCTTCCCGAGATGCTATTCCAACCCAACGTATACGACATTACCTCTAAAAAGACAGAAGAGAAATCAGAGCAAGAGGATCAAGAAGCATCTGAAGACAAGGAAAAGGAAAGAGAGGCAGCAGAAAAAGACAGCGCCATGCAAGTGGACCAAGAAAAGGACAGCAAGTTTGTGGGCGTACACGATATGGTTTACAACAGTATAAACAACTGCGATATCGACTTGCGCCCACTTTTATTCAACAATGTGGTTGTCACTGGTGGAAATACACTATTCAAGGGATTCAATGAGAGACTGAATCACGAATTGCCATTGAAAGCACCAGGAGTAAGTTGTGGCACTAAAGGGAAGAATGCACCACAGACACTTGACAAATTTCTTGTAGAGCAAAATCAAGATTCATGCTGCCGGTAATACCACTGAGCGCAAAAGCAGCAGCTGGTTGGGCGGCTCCATCTTGGCATCCTTGGGTACTTTCCATCAGCTGTGGGTATCACGAAAAGAATACGAAGAATTTGGCGATTCCATCGTCCATAGAAGATGTTAGAGAAGAATAAATGTGCTACTTTATTTCAATTATCATACAATTCATGGAGTTTTTGCCTTTTGTTATGGGGAGTCTGGCTATGTACAGAAGAAGAGGAAGAGGAAGATGCAGGTGAAGAGGAGGACCATATCAATTTCCTGTTGCTGTTGTCTAATGGCTGCCAATAATCTGAATTGCTGCTGGTATGATGCTGCTGAGTAGGCGATGTGGTGTTGGGTGTGGTGGGTGTCGTTGTAGCGGATGTGGCAGTCGATGTTGCACTCGTTGGGGTATATAGATTAGTGTCATCTAAGAGTCTGGGAATCATCAATTGCTCCGTCTGTGGATGTTGTTGTTGCTGCTGTTGTTGCTGCTGCTGCTGTTGCTGCTGTTGCTGTTGCAACTGCTGCTGCTGCTGGATAATCTTGAGGTGGGAGCAGTGCTTTTCCAGTATGTCATACAGCGTATTCTTTGAAAAGGGCTTTGGCAAGATATCATTCATACCGATGCCAATGTACTCCATAATATCATTATGGGTGAAATTAGATGTCATGGAAACAATCGGTGTAAGTGAGTCATATCGCCTGATATTTCTTGTAGTGGCAATTCCGTCCATTTTGGGCATGACAATATCCTACACACATGTGTGCAATGTCAATGTCATGTTTTGCTCTAGATGTTTCTAGCAACTTGCAACTTACCATGAGAATCAAATCATATTTCTCTACGCTCATCTTTTGTAGGGCTTCTAACCCGTCTTTTGCCAAATCAATCGAGCAACCAACCATATTCAACATGCGACCGCTCACATCTCGATAAACAGAATCATCATCAACGAGTAGCACACGTGGGGGTGTTGTCCAACTTGCCATCATCTTCTTTTTCCCTTTATCTAGAATAGTGGGGGTTTCAGAAAGCACATGATGTTGTTGTTGTTGGTGTTGGTGTTGCTGTGGTGGTGGAGGAGGTGCTGGTTGATGATATGACTGTGGTTGAGGATGCTGATGCTGTAAATGATGATGTTGCTGCTGTTGCTGTTGATGATGATGATGATCTTGTTGTTGTTGTTCTTGCTGGTCTGATTTATTATTTGAAAGTCTACCAAGTGCTAAAAACGTTAGTCCGTCCGAAGTCTTGATGGAGGAGCCAATGAGACTTGATCCATTTAATTGTGCTGCTGCTGCTGCAACAGAAGCTGTATCCACTGAACTTTGAGGTGGTGTTGGTAAAAAGATATCCGTCAGCAAGCTTTCTAGCGGTTGTTCAGCCCAAGCATGAGAAGAGGCATTTGACGTAGATACAGCATCAGATGATGAAATGATGGGTATTTCCGAATCTTCCAATTTAACATCTACATTTTTCGATTCTGTAATGAGAATGGGGTTTTGCCCTTGCACACAATTCTAATCTGATCTTGATATTACCTGCTGGCTTCGAGTTTCCCTGTTGTTTTTGCTGCTGCTGCTGCTGCTGCTGCTGTAGCTGGAGACAATCCTTTAACAGCTCATCTTTGGCTCGAAAACTTTGCTGCAATCCCGAAAGTTCGGCCATGATGATTCTTTCCTTTTCGCTCATGCTTTCCAAGGTAGATTCCAATTCAGATTGAGATTGCTTGAGCAGATCGACTTGGGATTGAAGGCTTTTCGTCAGTTTACTCAGACGCTGAAGTGCTGCCATGTCGGACACGGACGATGCATTGGATGATTTGTGCTCAAGAGTGGGAGAGGGCGTTTGCGACAGTAGCTGATCTTGTTGTAACTGCTGTTGCTTATCTGATTTCTTTTTCTTTCCAGGCGTTTTTCTCTTGATCTCTTCCAGCAAATCTTTCCTGTCTCTTCTGAAATGCGAATGTTCAAATTCCCAAGTCTATCGTGGTGCATTAATACCAGAAAAAAGCAAGCGATTCTTCTCTCTCTCTCTCTTCTTACCTGATCTCCATACATCTTTTGAGTTTCATCGGCATTGCTTCTTATCTTGTGGAAATCGTACTTGTTTAGCTGTCGAACAAAACTAGCAAAATTGCAATGTTTGAAATGCTTTGGAAGAATCGACTTTGAAAACTCGTTTGTATCCTTGACTAAAAAGCTGGTGCCTGAGGGATCCCAACAGAACACATCTTTAAATGCTTGATTTTCTAGCATCCTACAAGAAATTAGATCTAAATAAGTTTCATCACCTGATGTATTTTGCTTTTATATGCTAACCGAAACAATTTCTGTATAAAGTCAGGTACCGCTGAATTGCTAATAGGATCTCCTTGATTGGCACTCTTCTTGGTGCTCTTCTTGCCTGCTGTGGGCTTGGGCAGTGATGCCATGTGTCTCTCGTCCATTTCTTTAAAGTTTGATAAAGAAATGCAGGTAAGAAAGTAGTGTAAAAAAAAAAAAAGTGAAAAAGAAAAAATGAATAGGAAAAGTGAAAGAAAAGGGAAAAGTAAGCTAAAAAATCAAAAGACCGTTTTACCTTATGTTTTTGGCTTGGTTTGGAAAAGCGTTTAAATTACACATATCACAGTTCTGTGGAAGGGGGGCAACTTGGCCAATCAATCCATGGTTCGGCTCGATTTCTGCCTGCACAGATGGCTCGCTCGGATTATGCCGACACACAAATGTTTGTGAATTCTGCACACAGCATCATGATGGGATCTCAGATGACGAATCAAAAGCTTTACATGTCGATACAAACATGGTAAGACATCTTAAATAGCCTGAAATGAAACTCAATATGGAACATTTTGTTCCTTAAAAATAGCTCATTCGCCTTTCATTTAAGGAGCACCACATGTGGCAAGTTGAGCTTCAGATGTTGTTGAGATTCACTTGACGGGTGAGCTTTATACGTGTTGAAACAAGCTGACCAACAAGTGTGTAGACACACAATGCATTGACATGTTTTTGTGACACCAAATGATGAGGAGCAAGATCATTGATTTGACATGCAAAAAGAAGCAAATGCACTGAAGTTTATTGATGAAATGTACAAATAAGTATAGTAAGTCTAAAGGCAATGTAAGGAAGTATGGTAGTAGTGGACAAGAATTAATGGATAGCTTGATAAGTAACATTCTCCCAGTATGGCTGTAACACGTTGTTGCATTGCATGGCAGAGACAACATTGAATGTCTTTTTGACAGTGGGCAACCATGCTTCAGTCATGTTCACAGTGGCATGGTTCAATTCATGCTCAAGCACCAAAACACCTTCCTTGTTCTTGCCCTCTTGTTCGTCCTTCAACCATGATCTAAAGTAGCCGTCGACGGTCTGTGTAAATGAGAGATGTTAGTCAAATATACTTCATTTTGATATTGTCAGTTTTCATACATGAGGACTCAAGTTTCCACCACCGGGAGCTGGCATGTCCCAATCATTCTGTATAATACACCACGAGAAGTTAATAAATGACAGGGTAAGTTACCAACAGTTCAACTTACGGTATCGCGGTTCCACAGTACAGTTCTCATACCCATTTGATGAGCAATAGCACGCACACGATCATCCACATCACCTTGAGGAGGTCTCCAACATTTGACGGTAACACCAGTAGCTTCCTTGATGGCCTTGAGAGTCCAATAGAGCTCAGCAACCACCTTTTCATTGGATTGAGTTGTCATGGTAGGATGAGACCAAGTATGAGAGCAGAGAGTATGGCCATCAGAGAGAGCACGACGAGCAGCAGCAGGGTAAGTTGCTACATTGGAGCCAATGTAAAAGAGAGTAGCCTTCAAGTCTTCCTTTGCTAAAAAGTTGTATAATCTTGGCTCGGCATAAGGGTTCTCAGTCTTGGCATC
>JAXQGS010000176.1:0-26673 GCA_037040325.1 Mucor sp. M7501 | reverse complement strand
TGCAATAAAAAGTAGCAAGCAGATAGCTACATTTCGGAACGAGTAGGAATCATCCAATGTTTTGGCCAAATTTACACTGCGAAAAAAGTTGGGTGTCAAGCTTATTTTTCCATGCAAACAAACACATAGCCGTCATTTTATGGTGATTTAACAAGCTGGTCAATTGCTTTTGATTTATTGATGTGCTTGGAAACATCTTATGTCATTATCACACTGTATCCATTGTACACGATGTGAGATGTCAACATGATTTCATCAATGCATCAGTTCTTGATCACTCCCTTGAAGGCCATTTTGCTACTTTGATGAGAGCTGTATGAGCTCACAAAACACAGCAATATTTAGTTTTCAGATGATGAAATGCAATAGCATTTACTAGCTTAGCCTAGTGCTATGTCCATTATCATCACTGTGGCTCTCACACTGCAGAGCCAGCCGAAAAATCCGTGACCACCTTTTGCAAATCATGCAGAAAATCAGATGTAATGCTATGGATTGAAATCTCATTTCTTCCCCATCTTCAATGAAAAACACGTTTAAACTATTTGAAAGATCTGCTTCATAGCTACAATCAAGGCACTTGATACCGTTACCATTAGGTTCTCCTCTAAATTCTGTACAGCTCTGATAGAAACTTCAAGAAATGGTTGCTATCAAGCTACCAAAACGCATTTGGATAAGGCGACTATTGATGTAAGATTTGTATGAAAAAGGGTTCTCAGATTGTGATGTTCATCAAACTGAATTGGAAAATGCTGCTAAACAGACTGCCACTATGGTGATAGCTAGGCTGAGCAAAGGAAAACGCAAAGGTAAAAAGTAGAGAGGAGATGCAATGTTTGATATCAACTGCTGATGTGATAAAATCGAGATAAAAAGTGGCAAGCCCCTTCCGGCCCAAAAAAGCAGGTATGGGCGCAAATACAGTGTCGCATTCTGTTTGACTTGGCATTGGCATTTGCAGAAATTACTGAATGGAATAGAGCATGATAATGTCCGCTTTGGAAATATGAAGTATTCGGCCGGCACCATCATTAAGAATACTGCTTTGGAATTACACGACAAGTTTGTAGAGGGGAAGGAAGCGTTTTCTCCTCTTCAGAGAAAAATTATGAGGTATATGAGCAGTTGTAGAACTTATTTGGCTAATGAACTGGCATTAACGCTATATATATATATGTCTACGTTAGTAATGGATTTGGTGGACATTTCAGCACTTGGTCAAAGATCGCTATTCAAACCAGATGAATGGGATTTAGTGCAATATTTCGAAAAGAAGCTAGTCATTGAGGGTATTGTCATAGATGACATTATTATGGACAACTGGAAAGTCATCGCTAATGTAGGCCTGATTGAATATTGCTTCAACTTATTGTTGACTTTTGTGTTGTTTAGACCGTCAAGAAATCGAGAGACCTGAACCTTGGAATCCACTACTTGTTCAAAACGTACCACAGATACATGAAAGATCCTCTCTTGAACGAATTCAGAATGATTGAGCACATGTAAGTAACTTGTATATCACTTTTGCATTCAAAGATGTTATGTGTCGTAACAGTTCATCTTAGACTTGAAATCATGGAAACCAAAGCTCATATGCTGGTGAAGACATCACCCAACAGCGTTACCGAGTCGGATTACTTGTGCTTCATCTGGAGCAGATACTTTGAATCGTCGCATGTTTGTCCAAAGAGGTACTATTTTTGTTGTTATTGTCAGCTGCGTATACATTGTTGACTCACAGGCTTTCAGAGGAGATTCGACATTAGACAGCTCTACCGCGAATAAGAAGGAAATGTACGCTGGAAAGGACAACATCATCGCTTTCAATATTGATATTCGTTTGGTCGTTGACTGCAGGCAATGCCGTCGCGAGTGGTGAAGTGGCCAGGCATGGTGGAAACAAAAAGGTGATTGACGACGAAGGCAAGCTCTGTAGGGAAGGCAAGGACATTGTAGATAACTTATTGACCACCGTGCAATTCGAGAAGGCAAATTCGTGTGTTGTGTGGACTATCCAAACTTCAGGGTCAAGCAAGCTTCACCTTGCAGAGAACGGTCCCTACGCCAACTTCCATCTACTATCGATGATCTGGATCCCATGCAAACCTTCACCCTGCAAAGATTGCAAAGAAACAGTCGAAATTTATCAAACGAGGATTGGATCCACTATGGAATTGCCACATCAATGCGTCACTCATGGATCTGTTGATAGAATTCATCATTCTCTGTCTGTCAAAAGCAACGATCTTGTGGTATATTTTCTGGAAAGAAGCGCGATTTAGTACCTATAGGCTTTTATATGGGAGGTAAATACAACATTTGCACATCTCAAAGACTTGATCTGACGTTTACTTTCATCATAGAAACACAACTGCAACTAAAGACCATGGATTTCCCTTGTGGCCACGTAGCTCGCATTGATTCCTTCAACCCAATCTCTTTTCCAAAGACCGAGAATGAGATTGGCCGTTCTCTGCCTGCTGTTCTCAAGTTGATCCTTGGAGGCAAAATCATTATGGAGACGTCAAGGCTCGCGGTGGAGCAATACAAGAACCCCATCGCCATTGGCAAGAGCGGCACTATTCCAGCCCCCATTCTGCCAAACTTTGCTCCTGCTGCCAGCACCAAGAAACGCAGAAGAAGCCAAACTAGCAGCTCGTCTCAAGTATCATAGGCATTGCCAAAGAATCCTCTTATCTATATCATTGTTGAGTTCATAGGATGACTGAGTTTATAGAACTCAGTTGTTGTCGGATCATGACATTTCATTATTGACCGATTCTTCCAAGAAATGTAATCATACAAACATTTGGTTCATGTTTAGTTCATTCTGAACATGGAATGATTATTGATTGATTTAGCGATGATAACAATTCAGTATAAAAGATGTGCTTGATTCAATTAATAAATCATTAGTTTTCGTATCTGGTTAATTTTACAAGTCTTCTTTTATCTTGGACATAACAATCAGCACAAAAACTCAATACCAGCATGTTTAGCTCTTGTTTTTCGCCAACCTAAATTTATTCATACCCTTGCTTACCCATCATGGTTTGGCTCCCTAAAATCACTGCTTGGATTATCCTAATTCAAATTAGGAGATTGCAGACACTTTCATATCCACTAGCCCACTAAACTTGGAAAAAATTGAGATTTTGAGGCAGGAATTGCCTGAAATTGAGGCAGTGTCAAACTCGATCCAAGCTTCTTGTGCGTTCCTCGTGTCCGTACAATACACTGTTTCGCGAAGATGATAAACTACAGACCATCAGATCAGATGTTGATTAGCGCAATGTTCAATGAGCAGCTCTCAAGTGTATCTACCACTGTAAAATCAAGAGCTTACATCGCCTGTATCTCGCCAACGAAGCATGATCTCGGCCTCAAAACAGGCGTAATCGTGTTCTACGACCTGACATTAGGCTAGGAATCACTTTTCAGCAATTTTTTGGGGATCGAGTTGACCATCAATTTCTGCCTTGTACTAGCAAGGGAAAATTTGATGATTTTAAATGATGGAGGTTTTCACCTCAAAAACGAGGTTTTCTACTAAGGTGTTCCTATGCTCAAAACAATCGTAGAAACGCATTGGAGCATGTAAAAGTGTCTTTGGACCAATTTGCTATAGTGTTTGTAGACCTTTTCTCCAAAAACGTGTTTTGCATTTTTTGACGGTTACTCTTCACAGACTAAAGGGATTGCTTTAAAATGAGTACCATTGGATTCCTCGTTCAATTTTACATGCAAAGGATTAGAGAAATACCTGCTGTTCGAGTATAAAAATCCTGTGTAATTGCCCCTGAAAGGTTTTTGGATGTCCAATCGAAGGATCTGGAGGACCAGTGGCATCATACATCTTTAAAATTCAATCCCAGCCAGAGCTGGTTGTTGTTGTTCGTTTGGCATTATGCGTTGTCCTGCCCTACTAGCAGCTTTATTTTGTATAGTAAAAGACATTGGCAACCAAAGGGTATTGGAACATCTCGGATCTCTTGTGCAACGCCTACTGTTTTGATGTGCAAATCAAAAAATTCCTTTATAAAGTGTAGCGTATTCCAAAAACTATTCATTGTTGGTTTACTTTTTGGATTCGCCATCCGCTTCTGATCGTGGTGTTCTCCATGATGGAGATTCAACTCAAAATGCCTTGTTGGTGATGGCGACATTTTCACACAAGATCTACACAGGGAAGCTAGCAAATGTATCACAGCGCAATGCCAAGGCATACTATAGTATTGACTTGTGCAGCAGATGATTTCAACAAGAACCAAAGATAACAAGAAATCTAGATTTTGTGCAACAAATAGCATCCAGAAAATCATTTAGCCATTTGAACAATAGGGAAAAAACTTGAATTCTAAAATGAAAGCGAGTTTTTTTCTCATGGATCTCGTTCAAATACAGTCTGGACCAAAAGAAGCCACGTTCTGATGGGATTGACATGTAGGACAGCCTTGTGCTGTGGGAAATTGAATGCATCCAAAAACACACGAGCATGTAGTCATGGCATTTTGATCTGCTGTTATCCCTTGTTTGAAGGGAGATGAAAAACTTTTTTCTCTCTTGTGCTACGAAAAAGACAAAGGGTATAACATGTGCCTGAATTTGCAATTCCTTCTTGCTGGTTTAATATAGTCTAAAGTTCAAACTAAAAAGACTATATATGCTAGTCGACTCGTAGTGCCTCTAATGCATAGTTTTAGTCTCAAAGCTATATAGCATCGATGCGTGGATAACACCAAGTATCCAGCTCTTTATCATTATAACCTGCCCTTCTCGGTTGATGATGTGCTCCGCGTAAATGTTTTTGTGGCATGTGGAATCAAAACAAGGCAGAATCTAAAAACAAGTTTAAGCTTTTTCTGTTGCACAACCTTCACTTTTGACGGAACCAATCATAACATGTATAAAGTGATTGTATTAGCAAGATCGAGAGAGAGAGAGACAATATGTTTATTAAGCGTATAGTAATAATAATAGTAACAAGTACATGGTATATGATGGCAAGGTAATATAAGACAAGGTAGAGTAAAAATGTACACGATGCAAATTAGCAGGATTTGTCTGAATCTCGACGGCCAGGACGCACCTGCAATGATTTAGGTTCATCCATGGCAACCGGCAATCGCACCATGGGCGTCATTGTAGCCATTTGGTCTTTGCTAAGCGCAATTTGGCCTTGGGAGACAAAGCCAAATCGCTCAAAGAACTTTACAGTTTGATAGTCGGTAGCCTCCACGTAGACGGGATAGTGCGATTCGTCTGCCTTGTCCAAGACGTATTCCACCAGAGCAGTGCCGAGCCCCTTGTTTTGCTCCTGTGGTAGGATGCCGATGAATCCAATGACAATGTGCTTGGGATGGTCTGCCATGACCTTGCGACGTATTTTATCAGCAGATGCGGCATTCTGGAGCTTGAGCAGGGTCTTGAGAGCAGCCGTCCAGCCTAGCAGACGGGCGTATTTGAACGTGTTGATGGTCTGCGGCCAGGAGAACAGCTGCGACCTGTTTGACCAGACCAGCACGCCCTTGCAGCCATCCACTTGCACTGCAAAATCTCGGCTCTGCAGGGAGGCAGCATTGACCATGTTCTTGAAGAGGTTTTTGAGGAAATCGTTTCTTTTGATCTGATCCAAGTTGCGGGCGGACCACTCGAGAGACTTGTTGGACACGTAGGCGTCTGTCAAAGTATGGGATGCTTCGTTGATGGCACCTGTTTCAAATTAAAGTTAGCGTCTTTCATTTTAATATTAAAAAGCGAGATCAACTACCTTTGATGATGGGTCGCACATTGATTTGGTGTTGGTCCAGATTGACGGTGAGTTTTCGCACAATGTGCTTTTCAGCAATAGCAACAGGCATAGTGTAGTTTGTGTAGAGTTAAAGAAGAGGAAAAAGTGGTTTGTAGATCTGCCGTTTTTTCATCTGTTGGCAATGGCCCTTTATATATGCTTTTTTGAAAAGGAGTTTGATCCAGAATTTGGCATGGAAAACACCTCAAATCAAAAGGTCGATTTCCTCATGTTGCACCAAGGGTCTCGACCGATCTTTCTATTTCCAAACCTTTTTTCTTTGTAAAGTATTGTTCATCCTTTGTTGTCGCTTTTTTCTTACTAAGAGAACGGCATTTTTCTTTAATCATCATTGGGATATCAACTGTGAAAAATTTTATAATCTAAAATGACAATCTAAAGATCCACATGACGATTCCCATCAGCATGACGTTCAATGAAATCAAATGCTTCCTTCCTTCCTTCCTTCCTTCTCTTTTCATGCGATTCCAAACATTCAGGCATTGACGAATGCACAAGCAAATCGAATTCCACGTGACGCATCAACAGCATTAAAGTTTTCATAGTTCCAGTTGGCCGAATGGCTCTCCTTCTCTTTTTTTTTTTCTTGAGCGGTCTATACAGTACTTGATGCCACGGATGAATGGCATCCCAGGCGAGTTTTGCCGCAGCATAGTATCTATAAAGCACAGCTCATTGCGCACTACTAGGCTATGATGCCAAAGCGTTCATCATCATCATGACACATCACTTGTCATCCGCCCCATAGCAACACGCTTTCAAGGAGGATCATCCAAATGTCGAAGAGACACTTGTTTTATACGGCCGACAGGGCCATGCTTGGATTGATTGGCCATGGGCAAGCGAAATGATCAAGGTATGATGAACCCTTTTTTTTAAATCGTGTAGTAGCTTCCGCAGCTCTTTTTTTTTTTCTGTTTTTTCTGCATCTTTACAACAGTTATTTCATGGTTTCGATTTTCAAGGCGATTCGAGATAATGATACCCAACTATTAAACTACTTTATTGAACTTGCAACAAATGATGCGTCATTGTCAGCACAAGCAGTATCAAAGCAACAAAGTCAATGGATACAGCAGCAGTTGAAAAGCTCGGGTCAAAAGCAATTTGACCTAAACAAACGCTCCTCCAGAGGCAAAACCGCATTGCACTATGCTGTCACTTGGAACAGAGTAGAGATGGCGTCCAAGCTGATCAACTGTGCGCAGGTAGACGTCAACTTGCGTGATCGAGAGAACGGATGGACAGCATTGCACAGGTAAAGTATACGTTAGGGCTTACGGAGGGGGGGGGGGCACATCCAACGGCACAAAAGGCCATTTTTAGCTCATCATGCCATGTAGATGTCTGTATTTGGGAAACCTTACGATTGCTCGCCTGTTATTGCAACGTCAGGACATTGATCTTCACATCAAGGATTGGGAGGGATTGGATGCGTTTGAACTGTACAATCTCACCATAGCACACACATTTCCAAAAGAGAGAGTACTGTCGAAACAGGATCGATTACGGCAGCAGGATGACATGATGCAAGACGAAAGCGAGGCGCATCATCATCATCGCACTACAACAGGCGACGCTCTGGCCAGCAGTCGACGACGAGGCGGCGGAACAGACCTGTACACTTGGGGACACAACACAAACTACGTTTTGGGACATCCAGACACTGAAAATAGAACAAACCCGGAACGTGTCAAGTTGCAGCTGGAATCGCAGAAATCGCCCTTCATCATGCAGAGGCCCGACTATCTGATCGAGACGGTCGTCATGAGCAAGTATCATATGGGCATCCTAACGACAGAGAACAGCCACAACCTGCTGCTGTGTGGATTTGGCAGTGGAGGTCGACTGGGCACGGGCAAAGAGACGGATACGCAGTTTACTCCTATTCCAGTGCCATGGCCAGAGAGGATCACCTCTGTCGCACTGGGCCGAGACCACACGCTGGCTGTCACAGAGAATGGCAGCGTCGTTTCTTTTGGAAACAACAGTTATGGACAATTGGGTATTTATAGCGGATAGACATATATGTGCTGACGGACGAACTGATGATTGGTCTGTTACAGGGTATGAAACGGATCATCATAGCAACAGCAACAAGGATCCACAGCAACTTGTACCACGCAAGATTCAAGCACAGAGCTTAAAGAAGCAGCCGATTCTCGGTGCTGCTGCCTCCAGGGTGCATTCGGTGGTCTACACGACGACAGACATCTTTACCTTTGGGTTGAACCAAGGCCAGCTAGGCTACCACCAGCCTGCGGACAACGAGACGTGCCAAATGTCGCCTCGCAAAGTGAGCATGTCGACAGAGATTGCACAAGTGGTGGCCAATGTAAGCGCAGTAGAAGGAGCAAACGTACATGTTTCTATTTTTAACGCCCAGAGACACAATAATATAGGATCATTGTACAGCCATCTTAACAAGGTCGTTCCAAGTGATTCTACTCTTGAACTATACGCAACAAAAGCTATTGTAAGTCTGGTGTGTGCGGATAAAAAATCACTTTTTTTGTACTGACCCTGTGGTTGCCATGTAGTTTCCCGGTCCATCGGTTTCCTAGCAACATGACTGTGCATCGCTCAGAACCCACCTACATGGTCAAATTGGTAGCAAGTGGCACAGAGCATTTGGGCGCTGTATCAAATACAGGCGATGTCTTTACGTGGACCTGTCGATCTTCTCATTCGAGACATTCCGTGGATGCCTCTGTTCGGAACAATAAGCAAACACCACAGCCAACCATCGTGTCCGCTCCCAAGCGCATCTGGTCTCGCCTCAACAAGCCCCATTTAGCAGCCGTCGATGCCAGTATCGGACAGCACGGAGAGATGCTGGTGTGCACCGTGTCTGGCCATGTTTTCAGAGGAGGCCATGTCGACAGGTTTAGCCAGATACCTCATTTACAGCGGTGCATCAAGGTGTGTGCCAATGCCAGCGGTGCGTTTGCTGCTATTCGGTCCGAGTACGTGCTGCCGCCCATCACCCACATTGCAGCATCCACGCTGGAACACGATCTAGCCACCTCGCTGCCGCACATGGAGACAGCCAAGACATTCCACGCACAACTCTCAAGTCTGATGCAGGAAATGGCAGTGGAATGCGAGCAGCAAGTGCAAAAGTACAAGGTAGGCGCAGATGTGGTGGACCAAGATCTCGTACGGAAACAGCAGCAGGCCACACAACTCAAGTACAGTCAACTCGTCGCCTCAGCAGTGGACCACGCATGGCGCCGCATCGATCAGTTGAGCCTGCAAGATGGGTTGCTGGATGTCGTGTTTTGTGTCGATGGAAGGCATGTCTACTGCCATAGTGCCATTGTGCGGTGCCGAAGCAACCTGTTTAATCAGCTGGCCAAATGCGCGGATCGTCGCTCACCATCCGTCATGAACGGCATGACCATCAAGCTGGAAAAGCGAGCCAGTGACGGCAGAATTGTGATTCATATCGACCAGTGTCAATTAGCGGCTGTGCTTCTCTTGCTGGATTACGTCTACACAGACACGTACCAGCACCCTATGAAGGCCTTTTTCCAGATACCTGATCTCTGCTTCAAGGACCTGGATTCGTTTACTGACACGAAGGCGATCCAGACATTGGCTCGTCAAATCCAACGGGATCTAGTGACACTGGCCACTGTCTTTGGGCTGCCACAGCTGCTGTCATCAGCACAGCAATCGTTCAGCCATGCGCCTGTGCCCACACTCAGGGACCACTTGAAATCAATGCTCAGCAAGGCAAAGGGCACTGATGTGGCCATTGCAACGCAAGACGAGCAACAGCACTCGACCTACCACCAAGTGATACTGCGACAACGATGCCCCTATTTCAAGCATCTGCTGCAGCCTGAATCTGTGTGGATACAAAAGAGATTAGCCGAGGAGACAGAGGATAAGTGCATTCAAGTGAATCTCAGCCATATACCCAAGGCCATGATGGACACCATCATTCAGTACATTTACGTGGATCAGGACAAGACTGCACTGTTCAGCTCGATTCAGCACGACAAGGAAGAGGCCATGGTCCAGTTTCTGCTCGATTTCCTCTGTGAAGCTGATTTCTTGCTGTTGGCCAGACTCAAATCCATCACAGAGCAGGTGCTGGTCCCCTTTATCAAGCTGAGATCAGCCACGACGATATTCGAATACGCAGACGCCTGCTTGGCGGATCAGCTCAAAAACGCCTGTTTGGAGTTTATCAGTGTCAACTTGCCCGTGTTTCTTGGCTCCAACCTGCTGGATGCGCTGGCGGATGCATTGCTTGGGGATTTGGAGGCCTACGTGCGTCAAGCGCAAATCAACCAAGCGCCTACTGTGCTTCGAGCACCACCCGAGGCGCATGTCAGTGCAGATGCAGAAGAAGACGATACTGAATTCTCAAGCTCACTGTATGCTCTCTCACGAGGCGATGGCAGCGTGGCGACGTTTGACGAGGTCTTTTACACGTATTATCCCGAGAAGCCATCCATAACCAAGGAGAAACCCGCCCACAAGCCGGTGCTTGATACGAGTGAATCACAGGTAAAGCAACCCTCCACGACAGCAACCGCCAACAGAGTCAAGAGGGGCACCAAAGTACAGTTGAATAACCTTGAAAGCGAGTTGAACATGATGGCAGCTGCTGCCTCCTCGCAGCGACGTCGATCCTCAGCAGGATGGGCTACATCCACTGCCACGGCTGCCAGTAGTGATGCTGCATTGGAGTAAGTAGTTGTATGCAAAATATGCACATGTTTTATTAAGTGTATGTTATAGGCCTCACACCAAGCCATCCTTGCGAGAGATTATCGAGACTGAGCATCAGCCCAGTGCTACCTCCATAAAGAGTCAAAAGGTAAATGGCGTGTGCGTTATATGATAAAGAGTATGTCTAACACGGAAACACATCATAGTCTGCCATCCCTAAAAAGATTTCGCAAAAGGAGAGAAGACGCCTGGCACAGCTGCAGGAAGCAAGTGAGACGCCATCGTCATCCACCGCCAAACCCGTGTGGGGCAAAGTACCAGCTGTGCCCGTCAAGCCCATGTCCAAAATCATGTCTGAAGTGGCAGATGTTCCCCCCAAAGAATCGACAAGCAGTGCAGTAGCATCGCCATCCATGCCATCTGACAGAAAGGGAAAGAAAATGTAAGTTGAGTGTATATTCGCATGTAGGCACACCTTGTGTTGACCCGTGGTTTCCATAGTTACATCCCCGAGTCTCAACTAGCAGAGCATATCGACCCACCGCCCGCCCCCAGCATCAAAGAGACTAGACCACTGTACAATCCAGTCGACAGTCTGGGTGCATCGTTTCAATTCACACCGATCCGTCGATTCAACACCACTTCAAAAGAGGACAAGGCATCTCAGAAAAAGTCATTCCAGTCCATCTTGAAGCAGCAAGAACTAGAAGACAACTGGCTCAAGAGCAACAGGCCAAAAAAGAGCATTGCACTCATCCAAAAGGAGGAGCAAGCCTTGACTGGGCTCGCACAGTACTATGTACAAACGCTCGACATCTTGAGTGGCGAATGGTTTGAAATAAAGAGGCTCTAGTTTTGTTCAGACGCACTGAATGTGTCAGAGAATGCTCAGCAGCATGGTCCAGAATTGAATTTGCCGTGTTTATATATAAATCAAACATGTGGGTGCACATGGTTCTTTAGTTTAAACATTTCAGCATGAGGTTTCCAGCAGCTTTGTTACTATTACCATTCTACAGCAGTTTACTAGTAACAGCAGTGCAAGCCAGATCCATTTATAAAAGAGACCTGTGCAATGACTCCAATGTAGGCTACTTTATTACACCCAACACCATCACTGGAGATCAAGCATTTGGGTATTGCCAGTCGCTGGGCGGACGATTAGCAGACGTTGATACACACAACCTGCTTCCACTGACAGCGCTTGTCAACAACTGTTTAGGTCCCAATAGCCGCATTCGTGTCCAAACATGGGATACAAACACATTTGGCACAGCTAGTTTAGCCATGTTTACAGGCCCAGTCGCAGGTTATGGCACAGTGAACATTGCATCCAATGGAGAGGCTCTGTACGCTTTATGTGCCATGATGCACGATGATGGGATGGCATTCCCAGCTGCTGAAGAGTTGAACAGTATTCACCAACAAGAAGACCAACAACAAGGTCAAGAATGAAGCACATGTAGAGATACAGATTACAACTGCACGTTTTTTAACTTTTATTCAAAATAAACAAAAACCTAAAACCTCGAAAAGAACACTATTGAGGATGGAACAGCTTTCGATTCAACATGAAAAAGACATCAATGGGGATGGGGGAACGGCCAATGATATCGCGAATGTCGTTACTAGGAACCAAGGGCGGCATCATCATGTTGCGAGCTACTTTGAAATGGTTCAGGATGAGCTGGATACAGAAAGGCGTCAACGTGTCTGCAGGGCAAGGGTACACATCGGGGCTGTCCTGGTGGTCGTGGTGCTTGGTGGTAACCAGAGAGGATCTGCTCTCGAGCAACTGGGAAATGTCTTGCTGGTAGCTGGATGATTGCAGGGTCTGGGCGGCATCCAAGATACGAGCCCATGCGTCGGCATGGATGGAAGCCGCACCGCTTTGCTTGGTCTTGGCAACCAGCTTCAAGTAGGTCTCCAGCTGCTCATCCGTCAATACGGCAGCATCCACGCGGAAGCTCCCACCGGCTTCAGGAAGAGCGCGCGACATGGCTTCAGCCATCATGGCCAGACTGAGAGGCTCGCTGACCAGCTCGTACACACGCTTGATGGCCACTGACTGCTGCTGGTTGCTGTCATCAGAGCTGCTGGAGGTGTCTCCATCCGGGCCGCCTGGCAGGATAGTGGAGGCTTGCATGTGGCGCTCAGGCTCACGGTAGGTCCACACCATGGATTTCTTGGAAAGAGAGGCCATAGCAACGCATTCTTGCACATCCTTGATATTGACAGTCATCAGCATGTCGTTCTCAGAGATGGGCATGCCCAGCATGTTCTTGTTCTCGAGCATTTGGGTCCAAAAGTACATGTACTGCTGGATAAAGGGGATGCGATAGACAACCCAAGAACCGTACTTGTAGTGGTGGCGCAAATGAGCTTCCAGCATTTTGAACTGAGCAATAGGCGCATCCACAGCAGAGGATGTCTCCATGGCATCGACGCCGTAGCTATGAGAACAGTGGGTGAGAAGGCAGTTTGAGTAAGAGGACGCGTATATGCCAGTTACCTGGATACCATGACAACACGCTTGACATCTTGGCGAATGGCTGCATCGAGTACATGGATACCACACTCCACCATGCGACCCATTGTAGCGGCAAAAGGATTGTAGATCATGGTCTTGATGTGCACCTTGAGCTGCTCGGTGATGGTATGTTGGCTTTCGTAATCCACTTGCTATAAAGCTACATGTTAGATTCAGAGTGCCTTTTTATGACAATCCTGGTCATGCCTTGACTTCAATGCCTCTTCTCTCGAGATGCTTCAATTTGGCCTTGTCTTGACACAAAACACGGACGGCACGATGCTTCCTCTTGAGCTGGCCCTGGCCCTTGTCCAACTGATCAGCGAGATGCATAGCCAATGTCTGGCCGAGATAGGAATCACCATGGGTAATCACAATGTACTTGAGCTTCTTGGAGATGGATGTATCAATAGTAGTAAACATGTTTATTATATGGTTGAGGAGCCCTACTTTCTTTAACACGGCTCGTTTATATAGCTTTTCAGCATCTTGCATAAAAGAAACCCGTCTGTTCCAAGGTTTTGCTGCGACCAACAAGACAAGTACTGGGGAGCGTGAGTAAATTAGCATGTTTATTGTATGATGAAACGAAACAAAAAAAAAAAAAAAAAAAAAAAAAGAGAAAAACTTGTATCAAAGAAGTATGACTAAAGAGAAGGCAGCTCTTCCTTTGTAATCTCGGGTGGCGACATGTTGCCCTTTTCTGTAAAACCAGCCTCAGAGATATCGTCTGTGGGAGGCAATTTGACAAGGCGAGGCCACTGAACAAACTCATCGCCATGCTTGATGGCAAAGCGGACACCTGAAATCAGCACAGAGACCCAGAACAAGAGCAGCAAAAAGTAGGATGTGTAAGACTTGAAGCCCGAGTAGTTGGGACGAATGAGGTTCAATAAGAGCATAAAGAGAGCAAACAGCAAAATGTAAGGAACAACGCGGACACGGAGGGGCTTGTTGCTGACAAAGGGGCCATGCGCTGCTTGTTGCTCCAGATGGTATCTGCCAAGAAACAGATCAAACGAGTCTTGGCGAGAGCCATCCAAAAAGTTGTTCTTGACATAACGCGTAATGGAGTTTTGGAGATCCTTGAGAGCGCCAGCCTTGGTGCGGCTGCCAGTGCGAGTGAAATCCGTCTTGAGAGCGCCCGTGCCCGAGTAGACACAACTGACACCATCCGCATTGTCAGCCCAGACTGTGGTTTTAGGTGAGTTTGGTAGTTGATAGATGGACATTTCTTAACTTACCATTTCTATAGCTGTTCATAAACTCCTCTTGATCCTCCACCTTTTGATTCGCTTCCAAGATGCCGAGCTCCTTGAGCTGCTGCGTCAAGACGTATCTGGCAAGCGTGCTCTGAACAACGTTGGTGCGATCCAAGCAATCCATGCAGTTGGAGCGGACAACGGATGTCTGGATCTTTTTGAGGCTCTTTTCAGCCGTGTCGTAATAAGTGTATCCCTGCTCGTTCAGCCTGTCCTTGAGCTGATCCACCAAGAGCTGGATGCGATGCCAGCGCATCTTGCTGCATTCCGAGTGGAAGTCAAAGTGCGTATAGTAGAGACGAGGGTCGTTGAGCTGCTCCACCGTGCGAGCGTAGGCCTGTCCCATGGGAAGCTCGTAGCCCTTTTTGTTGATGAGGTTGACCAGGATCTGGGGGCCGTAGATGCGGATTTGCTCGTCGAAATGAGCACGGGCAGCAGCCAGCTAATAGACAAGAGAATGAGAACCCGCCCTGCGGACCCACGCCACATACTTACACTCTTTCTGGTCTCGCCAATCCACAGACGGGGCGTGTACTTGAGGTTGATCACTTGGGCCCAGTAGACAGGAATGGAGCCGCGGGTCTGCACAAAGGAGAGCTCGACCTCGCCCACCACCTGCTGGCCAGTGGACTCGCCGTCGTACAGGACGATTTGCTCAGTTTCAACAAAATTAGAGACATGGCCCTGTGCGTCGATGCCACGTGAAAAGTAACGGGTGCCTGGACGGTGTCTGCTTCTGCGAGTCATCAAACCCCACGCAAACGTCTTGCCGTTGATCTTGCACTGGTCCAATTCGACGAATCCTTGCATTACTGGCAAGATGAAGCTGGATGTCTGTTGTTTGCCGCAGTGTCAATACAGCCTCTCTCTCTCTCTCTGTCCAGCACTACTACTTACATCAAATTTAGCGTCAATCAGCTTGCTAGCAACAAATCGATTCCAAAAGAAGCGCTCGTCTGCTCTCTTGTACAATGGCTCGGCCAGCTGTTCACTGCTGAATTGGGCTTGTCGCTGGATGGATTGCGTCAAGTCGTAATCGTACGAAAAGTAGAATGTGTTGTTTTTGAGGTGGGATTCGAGCAAGTCGACAAAGGTTTGTTCTTGGGATTTCTGCACAGAAAAAAAGATTCAGCACACCGATTCAGCCCCCCCTCTGATGACCCAAATACACCTACCTGCTCCTCATTCAGTCGGCTCGTATCTTGTGCCAGAGGCAAGATTTGGAATCCACCCACGCGATAGATGGCCTTTCCCTGAATTGTGCCAATCTGCTCGCGCTTCGTGATGGTCATCATGTAATCACCTAGCAGCAACTATCAGCATGACGAACGCTTTCAAACCAAGCACCATGTTTACCTGCAAAGAGCTGAATGAAACCCAAGAGACCATACACATTCAAGGTGCTTTCTTGCTCGCTAGCAGAAGGGACGCTCTCTAGTCAGGCAGCACGAGTGAGTCTTTTTTGAAGCGAGTGCTGTGGTAGCCAAGCAACTTACCCGTCAATTCGAGAGCACCTGTATCGCGATGCACTGTTAGGTTGGAGCCTGTTTCAGGCGCAAGCACATAGGCCTTCTTTGTAATGTATCTACATGTTGGGAGAGTGAGCTTGCCATGTCCATTTGCGAGGCTGTCCTTGAGCTTACAGTTTCAAGTGTTTGTGCATGTTGAGCAGAGAGAAAAGAAAAAAGAAACGGTTAGATTTGCAGCAACAATAATATACTCAACAACAAGCTATTCAAACACCGTGTTTCTGCTGTTTGTGATTCACATGTTGTGCTCCCTCTCATTACCAGTTGAGGCTAAAAAAGATGCCATAAGATACTTGTTGGAATAATGACAAAAAGCAAATGCTCTTAATTTGTAAAGAGTAATAGACTTTATTCGAGATTAGAAAATGGTATAATTAATTAAGCATTGAGCTCCTTTTGGGCTTCGCCCTTCTTTTGCTCAACCTTGGCAGAGGCTTCACCAGAGTTGTTTCCAACAAGAGAGTTGACGGCTCCTTGGACAGCGCCTGTAACTTGGCTTGTGAGACCCTGAACATAGCCCAAGGTAGTAGCAGCCTGTTCCTCGACTTGGCCTTGACCGTGCTGAGCCTTGCCTTCACCGCGAAGACGTTCGTTGCCAACGACAGAGCCTACGTTTTCCTTGACAGTACCGACGAATTGGTCAGTCTTGGCATCAGTTTTAGAGGGAATAGTCATTTTGTAGTGTTTGTATTGAGTTGTGTATTGAATATGCTGTTGAAAGGGTGAAGTTCGACGCCCTTTATATACTTTTTCTTGTCTGATCTACCAAGGTACAATGCATGATGTAATGGAGCATTTGGAAATGTCGCGTTACACTGCACATCGTCATGATGATTCTATGCTGCTTGAATACATAGTAATCTATGTGGCGCATCATAAACCTTGTTTAATATAACCTTTCGGCTCATTATAGAGAAAAGACAATGACATTTAATTTGAATACATGTAAAGCAATGATATCATAAGGCTATGTATGCATTACAACAAGAACTGTCTATACAAATGAGGTCATACTATAGTAGTGATAAACGATATACAGTTTAGGACATTACGTGCTGCCCACTCTTTATTAGAACAAAGGTCGTGTACTTTAATGCTATCAAATGTGAGCCAAGAGTTGTCTTGTTATCCATGATTCAAGGGTGGATCCAGGCATCATCATCACCAGCAGTAAACTTCTTTTTGTAATTGATGTCCATTTCTTTGCAAGCATTCAAGTGATCCATGTGCTCTAACATAGTTGAGGTCTGATCAATATCCAAGAGTGAAATGCCATCAAGAGCCAGCTGGCGCTCATCACATATTTTCATAATTGGGGTTGTGCACGTCTCGACCAAGCTGTTTTTTGCGCTGAAGAGCGCCTCTGACACATTTGTCCCATGTGAAAGTTTCTAGACATAGCCATTTTGAGTCAAAGTGATGGTATCTGCAATCAACCTACCATGAAGCAGAAATAAGAGAACATGAGCGTCCGTGGCGGCTGTTCCAAATAGTCGTAAATTACCTGAACGGATGAAATGAGTCAAGGCTGCTCTCAATATATGTCCTCCAATCTTTTCAAATGCTTGAGCGTTCCTACAGCAATTGATTAGACTTATGTGAAGAGCAACTGTTCAAAAGCTCACGTTGTTGCTTGGGCATTGTCATCTTGTTCAGCTTGGTTGGTATTTGAGGCAACAATCTTTTATGTGCTGACCAAAGGTTAGCTTTGCATGACAAGAGATCAAAGATATACTAACTTGGCTACCATGGATGACAGATTCGCTGTCGACAATGACATTTTGTGAGTTTTGAATCACAACTTTTGGGTTTCTCGGATGCATGTCTCGCTTGGCTTGCCTTTAGCAGGACAGGTTCTGGATACAGTACTATTGTTAGCACACCTTTGTCACGCTAATTAGATCCCTGGCATATACTCTTTGATTTTTGGAGAAAAGCCATCTTGGCGCGCCATTCAATTCAGATCACCCACTGTTATAACCCGTGGTCTATTTTATCAGATTGCATTGAGAACGCCGGCTCTTTTCTTCATGGGAGCAACAGTACGCCTCAAGTAATTTTGGCATTTGGAAGCGCTTTTCAACAAGCCTGATGCAAATAAGAGATGTATATGGCACTGTAGAAAAGGAAAGAGGAGGAGAGAAAGAGTATTGCATAATAATTCGGTACACAGGCTGAATTCATGCTGGAAAATAAACGATGGCTGCTATTGGCTGCCAGATGCCTCTGACTTTTAAAAAAAAAGGTAACACTCCATAAATAACTTTGAATTTTTTTTTTTTCGAAAAAGTTGAATCTACAACTTTTTTTCAGGATGGCATTTTTATGTCGCATTTTTTTTTGCTCATCTCATAGAAGCACCTTTGGTAACACTAAAGGCGTTTATCTGACAGCTCTAAAGTCTTTTGTCGCCGAGAAATCAGGAATTTAAATTTCGTGTAAAATTTGAAAAATCGCAATTTAGTGCAAATTGTATTAAGCAAAGAGCAATACCAGCTCTAAGTAGAAATGCTTTTACGTATAGAAGACGCATTATGAATGACTTTATAAAGGTGCATCGACTTTTTAGAAAGGTGAAAAGTCTATAAAACGTCTAAAAAGTGACTAAATCATGCATAGTACTAGTACTTTCTCCGTACCTTTGTGTTTAGCTCTAATTCATCTAAAGGCCCTTTTTAAAACATACATTCTGCAATTTAAACTGCAAAAAAATACCTATTTTTGATAGAGTAATGTCGAAATTAAGTTTGAGCCCTATTTTTTGACCCCAACCCTCATGCCAAAATGGGACATTTTTTTAAATATCTGAGGATAGACGCATTGGAATAAAATATTGTTTGCACATACAAATAGTGCACTTAATGTACTGTATATGAGACTAGAAACGTATGTCTGGTTGTAATGCATGGTTTTGAGTAAATGCGACAAAACGGCTATTTTTGGACACACATTTGGCATTTTACTGCTTGAGGCTCTAAAACGTCTGCTGAAAAGGTGCGCTCTCATTGGCCAGTGACTTTTAATTGAAAATGACCTGTGCGCACTACAGCTCATCATGACAAGGCCTTTACACCGTGGCTGTGGGGCACTGTATTTTTTCTTTCGCATTATGAATACTTTAATCAAGGTAAGAAAAGAATACAACTGCGAGTTGCGACATTGCCATTCAACACGACATGCAGCGCACAGTATCAACGCAATCAGCAAAGAAGGCTCGTCGTGTGTTTTCAGGCATCCAGCCCACGGGCACACCTCATCTGGGCAACTATCTCGGTGCCCTGGCCAACTGGACTCGACTGCAAGAGCCAGATGCAGTGACAGGCCAGGTCCCACTCAACTACTACAGCATCGTTGACCTGCACGCCATTACGATGCCCCAGAAACCAGCCGAATTGCGACACGCCAAGATGGAAGTAGCAGCCACACTGCTCGCCTGTGGCATTGACCCTCAACGCTCCGTCTTGTTTGAACAGAGTCGAGTGGGATCGCATGCGGAATTGGCCTGGATCTTCAACTGCATCACGCCTGTTGGATGGCTCGGACGCATGACACAGTGGAAGAGCAAGATGGAGAAAGTGGGCGGGTCCCATGCGCAATCATTGACAGACGAGACCTTGACATCGGGTTTGAAAATGGGCCTGTTTGACTACCCTGTGCTGATGGCTGCCGATATTTTGCTGTACAAGGGAACCCATGTGCCTGTGGGCGACGACCAGATCCAGCATCTCGAGCTGGCCAGAGACATTGCCGCCCTGTTCAACAAGACGTTCGGCTACACATTCCCCAAACCAGAGGCCATTGTGCCCCCAGCAGCCAAACGGGTCATGTCGCTGCGAGATCCCACCAGCAAAATGTCCAAATCAGACCCCTCCGACTTTTCCAGACTGAACCTGATTGACACACCCCAACTGATCCAGTCCAAGATTGCCAAGGCAACCACAGACGGCATCCGAGGCGTGACATACGACCCAGTGGAGCGTCCCGGCGTCTCCAACTTGCTGGGCATCTATGCTGCCATGCGCGACATCAGCATGGACGAAGCGGTAAAGGAGTGCGCAGACATTGCCAGCACAAGAGACTTCAAGAACAGAGTGTCCGAGTCCATCATCACTCGACTGCAGCCCATTCAGTCAGAGCTGGTCCGACTGCAAGCAGATCCAGGCTACGTGACCAAGGTGCTGGACGAGGGTGCCATGCGGGCCAATCAAGTGGCCCAGGAGACCATGCAGCAAGTGTACAAGGCAGTGGGATTGCGATGAAATGAATAAATAGACTCTTGTATTTTATTATGTGGGGGTGACATGCAGAACGGCACTGAGACCGTAGTGATCTGATATTTGTGTAAAGGGATATGCGGATGCATTCTTTTCCTCGTCTATGAAAAAGTGCTGTACAGTGGTATTGGAGAGGGCCATGGTGTGGTTCGGGCTTCTGCTGCCGGCCCACAGCAGTCTGTCGATGCTCTGCACTGTCAGCAGCTGGTTATGGCTGGTGAGGATGGTTTCTGCCGGCACCAGTGTGCCGTTGGGTGTCTTTTTGTAGTCGCCAAATGTCACGGGGTGGTATCCAAACGCTGCGTACGGCACGTCAGTGAGGCTGTCGAGGCGCCAAGTGCTAGTGTAGGACAATGATGCCTCCTCCTCCTCCTTGTCGCCGCCGCCAATGAGTTTCAAATCAGTGCCTTTGCCCTTGAGCACATCCATCATCATGGTGTAAGCTAGCGAGCTGTCGTACGAGGGCACGTCAGGCGAGGAGCCATTGTGCACGGCAGCATCCACGTTCAAGTCGCCCATCAGCAAAACGGGGTGCGTGTCGTCCTGAGCCGTGTCCTGGATGAACTGATGGACGCGCGCAAACTGGCTCAACCTCACCTGGGTGTCGTCCAGATTCAGCTTGCCGCCATTGTCGTACGATGCCTGCGTGTGCGTGGTGTAGACGTGGACAAGCTGGTCCTCGCTGCTGCCTACCTGGATCAGAGCGTGCAGTGCGCCCTTGAAGGAGAGCCTGTATGACAAGGTTAAATTTTCTGGATAATTCTCCCCTCTGCTGCTAGTACTACATACCAGTCTGCATGGACACCACGGGAAAACTCAATCCGGTCGGCTCTTTTAATAGGGTATCTTGATAGAATCAGCAAACCACCATCTCCTCCTAAATCCCAAGGATAGTGTCGTGGTGAAGCAACATGGTAGTAGAAGCCTTGGTCAAAAGCAGCCGTCAGCAGCTTATCGATACGTCGATTGGCATAGGCAAATGCCTCTTGAATGGTGATGATATCGTGCAATGGCAACACATGGTGGATTATGTAATCGAGGCGTTCATCCTTGAAATCGTCCTTGTTGTTCTTGACGCCTGGAGGCCGCATAAACATGTTGAAGGTTAATAGGCGAGGGGGTGCTGCATAGACAGCATCTACTACGTGGCCATTGACAGGAATGTGGGGTAGCGAAACGGGGGAAAAGTAGACGGAGCAAAAGATGACAAAGGATGCCAGGGGCACCATACATGCCACTAGACATACCAGCAAGCATGACTTTCTAGTGCGGAAGCAGCAGCAATAACTGCTGCCTTTTGCTCTCCTGCGGCATGTCCACCTCTGTCTCCTGGGTGCAATGATGAGCGGTGAAGCCAATGCTTCATCAGAGTCGCTGTCATTGTCCTGCAGCAGCCGCTCTGTGTCGTCTCTGGTGGCCGAGCGCTGCAATAGTAGGGGTGCGAATCCCTGCTGGCGATGGTGTTCCTGGCGACGATCCTCTCTATGAAATGTCACAGTGTCATTGCTCAACATCAAGTGGTCATTCTCAGTGTTGATGTCCAGCGTCGCTGGCGATTCGTTCTCCTTGGCAGCGTGCTTGACAATGGGTGCCATTGCGTCAAAAGGGAGGCAAAAAGGGAAAAAGGAGCGAAAGAATGGGTATGATATAATGCCAATCTCTTATACAGCAGCAGGCCATTGTTTAGCTTACTACGCCTTTGCCCCCGCCTCATTCCCGTGTAATACATTATCCCGGAAGCACATGTTTACCCGTCAACATATTTCTTTTTTATTTACTAATCTCTGTCTTCATCCAACCATGTCAGCAATTCAGGAGTGTAGTAGGTCAGGATCAATGTAGCACCGGCTCTGATGAAGCCCGTCATGGATTCCAGCACAATGGATTTGAGATCAAAGACGCCGGCCTTTGAGGACTGGTACAGCATGGCATACTCACCAGACACTTGGTATACAGAGATGGGGTAGTCAGCAGCAATTTCAGAGGCTTCTCTCACGATATCCAAGTAGGGCATGCCGGGCTTGACCATGATGCAGTCGGCGCCTTCCTCCATATCACGCTTGATGGCACGGCGAGCCAGACGACGGGCATTGGCAGGGAGCTGGTAACAGCGGCGATCGCCAAAGGCAGGTGCTGAATTCGCAGCATCGCGGAAGGGTCCGTACCAGCTGCCCGCAAACTTGGCAGAGTAGGAGATCAGCATGACCTTGTGCGCATAGCCAGACGCCATCAGCCCCTCCTTGATGGCGCGAATACGGCCGTCCATCATGTCAGAGGGAGCCACGCACTGGGCACCGGCCTTTGCATAGTTGACAGCCACCTCGGCAATACGCTGGATGGAGAGATCGTTGTTCAGTGTGCCGTCCTCGCGCAACACACCGCAATGGCCGTGAGACGTGTACTCGCACAGACACACATCGCAGGCCACAAAGAGATCAGGAAAGTGCTTGCGCAGCAGCTGGATAGCCAAGATGGTGGGGCCCTCAGGATCGTCTGCGCGGGTGCCCGTGGCATCCTTGACGCCCTCCTTCAAAGGCACGCCAAACAGGATGACAGACTTGAGTCCCTTCTTGACCAGAGGCGCAACAAAGTCGTGCAATTTGTTGATGCCAATACGGTATTGACCGGGCAGCGAGTCAATGGTGTCAAAGGCCTCGGGATCGTCGGTAATGAACATGGGGTACATGAGCATGTCTTTGGTCAGTGTTCTCTCGGCCTGCCATGAACGGGACAAGGCATGGTGATAGCCTCCATGGAGAATGGCGTTGGGAGGGGTCATTTTGTACAAGAGTGATGAAAGGGTGCGGAAAAGAAGGAAAATTACCCAAGAGCTATCGACGAGTCTAAAATAATGTGCGTGTATTTGAATTTGTCATAGGGTTAGACGTTTGCGTGATGTTCTGAAACGGTGCGTGGTCATTGCACTACTGTCTCTTTATTGCAATTTACACTGATTTACCGTGCATGTATACCAAGCTAGTATTCCACTCTCTTTTTATTCAGCAGGATGGCGTGAGGAGGGAGAAAGATGCGAATAAACCATGTGCCCTTGGGTGGCTCACTGACGATGGGCCTCAGCTTGTCGTAGCAAAAGGACTGTTTGCACCAGCGGCTCAGCACAGGCCC
This sequence comes from Mucor sp. M7501, assembly GCA_037040325.1. NCBI lineage: Eukaryota > Fungi > Mucoromycota > Mucoromycetes > Mucorales > Mucoraceae > Mucor > Mucor sp. M7501. The sequence continues at coordinate 3,451 of JAXQGS010000176.1, read as the reverse complement.
GTTTGGCGAGACAATGTGGAATACAGACTCGCCCAGTCGATACATGACCTTGAGAGTGGTGAGATGTAAATTGCGGTCCAAGATGAGCTCCCAGAGGAACGGATCCTTGGTGTTTCGTTCTTCTGATGGCGGATACAGGATAGCAGCAAACTTGATCAACCGAGGACACTTGGCAAAGACGTATTGGTTCATTGTCTGACTAAATTCTCGCAGCTGCTTGGCTGACTCACAAAAGAGCTGCTTGAGCTCCAGATATTTCAGGCTGCTGTGCTCTGGTATGGCCAGATTCTGCTCTGTGGTGCGGCTGATATTCACAACTTGCACCAACAAATGCTCCAGATGCGGTGCTTGAGTGAGCACGTGTGGTATCATGCGATGCTCGTAGCCCTCCTTTCTATGCAGCATTTCCTTGTACATCCTGAGCGTCTTGAGCCCGGTAAACAGCGGTAAAAGCAGCAGTATGCCAGACCCCACTCTGCCCTCCCGTGTCACATTGCCCTTGGTGTAGATGTCCAGCTGTTGGACTGTGTGGCGCTGTGCTGATTCCTCCAATGCCTTGATCTGCGTGCTGAGTGTCTTTTCGTAGGCGTAAACAGAGAGCTTCTCCAGGCGAATACCGCTGTTGTCCATGGCAGTGAGCAGCTGCTTTGACAGCAGACAAAGCTTCATGTCGTACGATGTCAAGTGGGCCAGCCTGCCAAAGGACGACGTCCACATCTTGTCAAATGCGCCCTTCACGAGATGCGTTTCGTGGATTTTGGTCGTGCTGATGGCCAATTCAGTCAGGTTGGGGTATTTCGCCGCGACATACTTGAGCCAGAGATTCTCGCTGCTGTGTTTGGCATTCGTTTCTGACTGCACGCCATTCATGTGCTGGTCCATCTCCAGCGTAAACGACTTGATCTTGAGCGCCAGCTTTTTGAGTGTGATTTGCTTGGTGTTGTGTATGTGCGGAAACGACTTTTTGGTGAGCATTTGGTGGGCATTGGCGTCAAATCCTGCAAACACATCAATCAGTTTGAGCGTGGTCAGATGGGGCGCATACTGGTCGTGGATCTCCTCCAGGTCGAACGGTGTAATGTAGAGACTCTTCAGCTCTAGGAACGTGAGGTTGGGCGCATTCTTCAGGAGGGGTATCATGGGCCTCAGTTTGGCGTCGTAGTTGAATGCGGCTGCCACCTGCATCTCTCCCAGCGAAAAGGCGTGGTTGTAGAACGCATAGCTAATGTGCTTCAGATAGACAGGTTTGTGGGGCGATTTCAGGAGGGGCACGACAAATGGATAATGCAGGTTGTCCTCTACAATGTACTCCAAACGCTTTAATTGCTGCACAGAACGCTCGTACGCTGCCATGTCGCATATACGATCCATCTCCATAAAGTCGAATCCAGAGTAAGTGGCAAATCCTGATGTGAGCCTTTTGAGGTTGGTAAAGGTGGTGATGAGGTTGATGTCGTTGCATGGAAAGTAGATTTCGAGCTCTTCCACGGCCTGCACAAGTTCCTCGTTGCCTGGCCGCTTGAAGGTGGCTACCGCGTTTTTCAGGTTGTGGGCTCCAAATAGCTCAATCTTGTTGTAGAGCAATCCATGAAATGTGATGGCAATGTACCAGTTTCTGCACACTAGTGTGCATTCGAACTTGTCTTCGAAACGCAGGTATTTGGTGATTTCACGTAGGACGTCTGCGGGTATCAGATCCATTGACGGGCAACAATGAGGTGTGTATATGATGGCAGAAAGAAAGGAGAGAGCCTTCCATCATGATCCATATTGATTGATATATAGGCGTTTTTGATGGTCACAACAAGCAAAATGTCATCTTGATAGTTTTGCCGGTGAAGCCCATCCATACAAGTGAAATAGCTGCTAATGACTGCTGCTCTAATGGCAAAACAAGTGAGAATAGAGATGCGCAGATCGAGTGGTCAATGGCTCACACGCCGTTCAAGAACTCTCAATGGAACAAATCCATCATCATCCATGCAAACCAGTACTACTCGATAAAATCTCAATTGCGCTCGAATTTCATGATCATTAAGGTTTCATAGCAATAATACACTTCGGCTGCAAAGCGTACTGAACGTCAAGATGCTTTAAAGACTGTTCTGTTTGCTTGTGATGGCAACATATCGTGGTATCAAGCATAAAGATCGGCCAAGATGGCATATCGCGGGCGTTGAATTTTCCATGGAAAAAATGTCGTTGGCCTTCAAATTCGATTCGATTTCACATCTTTTGAACGTTTTTGCCAAACTCGACTATACAAGTTGCAATGATCCGCTCATACTTCCTTGAGTTCCCTTGGATTACTTTTCAAGGCGCATCCAACAGTGTTAAATAAAAGAGGTAGTCTGAATAAAGGTATTGAGCAATGTCGGAAAATATGAAATACGGGTTTCGGCCAGAATGTCGAGATTTTGCATATCAAGGTTGCACAAAATTGATTTGAGAGGTTGCCCTGGAGCGAGAGGAACACTTTGAATTAATATATGCCATAGTAAAAGTCTTCATTTTCAAGATGAAAAACGCGATCGTTTAGTTTTCAATGATTTTCATGAGGTACCCCTCATGCTTTTGAGGCAATTTTCATCAATGTTTTTTTGGTCCCCAAAAAGAAGAGCAAAGGTGTTAGTAAGTAAATATTAGACTTGAGAGATGATTTGGTATTACTTTGGTAGTCTGGAACAGCTTCTATTAACAGAAATTACTGCTCAAATGTACCCAAATTTTGCTGTTTTGTACATACAATCGAGTGGTAAGAGGCAATGTCGGTATGCTGTCTGCATGACTACCTAATAAATACCATCGAGCGATAGGCTACAATCAATTACACTTGATTTTACTGTGAACTGAAGTAATGTGGAGAGCCTGGGTTATGCAATGATGGCTTTTTATGTGAAAAAGATTGCATTTTACCCATGGCCCTGGATCTCATTCTTACGGGACAGTAACAGAGTGGATCTCGGAAAATGATCCGATACGGATCTGGATCTACAGCATATGTAGTGCCAATTAGAGTAGAAAACATTGTATTCAGGAAATGACATGCACTTCATAGTATACATACATCTGAATGACAAAGATTTCTGTTGATTTATGAAATGCGTTTTGCTCAATTGTTCATTTCGGATGGATCCACGATCTTGTCGTTTGATTGGCTGGATCAAAATAGTTGCCCTGACTCAAGCATACGATACAGCAATCCATATAGATACCCGCTTAATATGCTATCTAATTTGAAAATAGAGTTTATGGATTGGTCGCACTAAGTAGTAGTCTTGGGAAATCCGGAAGAATGTAATATGCACATTTTACTAATGCAAATTGAACATGTGAGTGTGTCAATGCTTTGATATAAAAAGAAGACAAGTATTCGACGTTTAGACGCTTTTTGTATCTTTATTCTTATAAGCACAATCCAGATGGTTTCTTTGCCTTATCCTATTACACT
>JAXQGS010000175.1:0-26212 GCA_037040325.1 Mucor sp. M7501 | reverse complement strand
TTTGACTAGGGCGTGTTATAACTGGGCTTGTGAAAGATGATGTTGATGAGTAGTAATGGCAAAAAATGCTCAAAATGGCTATTTTTTGAAGGGCTGTAACTCTGAATTTCACTATGCAATTATAAAACGAGGTTAGTGGTTACTATTGTTTCATTTTAAACTCTCCATTCAATGGTATAATAATCAATGTCATGATCGAATGCAGGTCTGATTTGACTAATATCTCGCCTGAGCTTTTGGTACGATGGCCATTACAGCGTGTTTGTCGTCTTCCCAATCATGCTTGACAGTTCGGTTTACTTATTGTTGACCATGAGAGGATAGGTGTATCCTTGAGAGGTTTAAAAAAGACAAATTGTCATTTGCTAACGAGAAAAGAGAAAAATAAAATGATATAGGAGGAATTTGACAAGATGTCAGAATCCATAAAGTGTAGCCATAGCATCTAAATAGATTGCTAACCAATGATGATTGCTTGGTTCAAGTCAAATTGGATAACAGTGCAAATTTATTTAAAAAGAAATATTAACATTATTCATTTTTAATGCAATCGATTTCGACATCGTAGCAATCCAACAATGTAATGCACGGCAAGAAGCCACTAAATATAGTGCGAGATATTATTAGAGAGGCATGTACCAGAGCGCAACATACGACATAACATACATAGATTCTTTTCTTAAAAGTTCAACGTGCCTGTACAAATACGACATATTATAAACGCTATATCCAATTGCGATATGAAAAAAAAGGAACCATCCTGGCCTTCTAAACCTAAATTCTGTTTGACTCGGGCGCCTTCGGTGATCTGATAAGATTGAAGATCAGCAAGCATTTGTTATCAGATCTTGGATCAAAATGATCAAATTAAATGACAAAAAAAAAATTATTTATTTTAAGCTACCCAACATGGGGGGGGGGGACAACATTCATCTTAAAAACAAATGAGCTAAACGCGTAGTTCGTTCAACAAACTAAAACTTGATACGAACGATGGAAAAAGCAAGTGGTATCCCCCGAGGCAAAGAAGCAGGCATCTCCTTTTGGATACGAAAAGAATCTAGATCCATTTGAATAGTACTGCCTCGAGGGAGACGGCATCCACTTGTTTGAACAGGCAAGGGAATAGTTGTTGAGGCGTTCGTACCGAAAAGAGATTTCAGCGGCTTTGGTCTTCTTCTCATCTTTAGCTTCCTCTTCTTTTCTTTGAGGGAAAAGAAGAAAGAAGTAAAGGAGGGGGTCTTGATTAGAGAGAACTTTGGTTTCAATAGGAAGCGCCAGCCTTCTTGGAGACTGACTTGTTGGTAGCAGAACCAGCAGTAGTAGAGGGGTTGGCAGCAGCTGGCTCAGATTCCTTGTTGGCTTGACCAGCGTCCGTTTCATCTTCTTGCTCTTCTTCCTCCTTGGTGGGTTCAGGTTCGCCATAAAGCTTACGGTTGACTTCATCCAGCGTGGTGTTGTATGAAAAGACATTGGTTTGGTTAAAGGGATTATCAGGAGACTTTTGGAATTCCTTGTACATGATTTCCTTGAGCTGACTCAAACGAAGACCAGGATATTGAGCCCTGTAGTTCTTGATCTCTCTTTCCTCGAATTCCTTCAATGCGTTCTTGAAACGACGTTCAGGATGCTTCTCAATGTCCTTTTCAGTGAGAATAGGCTTGGTCTTCTTGGGTTCATCCTCTTCGTACAATGAGGTAGGTACAGCAGACTTCTTGGCAGGCGTTCTTTCCGTAGTAAAGATAGACTTTTTGGTGTAGTTGGGCTTGGACACCTTGGGCTTGTTGAGAGCTTTCTCTTCTTCTTCCTATCCATGACATCTCGGATGAGTATATTTGTCACTAGACTCAGACAGTCGTATACTTACCAAAAGCTTTTGCTTCTCGAGCTTCTTTGCAAGAGCAGCGGCCTTCTTTTCAGCGTCGAGTTCCTTCTTGTCATTCTTCTTGGCACCCTTTGCCCATTTGGCATCTTCCTTGGCCTCCACTTCAGCTCTCTTTTGTTGCTCCTTTTCAGCTCTAGAACCAGCCTTACGATTGTTTGCAGCTTCAACCTTGGTGTTAACTCCCTTTCTGGCCATTTTTCTTGTGAGATTGATTTATTGAGTAATAAATTTAAAGATGAAAGAAAGAGAAATCTTATCAGATCTTTTTTTTTCATCTCCTTTTTATATTTTTTTATACAGAGCTGTTTAATGTACCCAGCAATCCCTTTCCATCAGCAGCCGCAGCACACATGTCTTGGTTCGCCGCTTAACTCCATTAGGTTGCTTATTAATAGAGATCCGCATCATTGATATGAATATTATACCCATCATAAAAGTAGACACTGACTAATCAAAGGGGAGCATCGGCTTGTTTCAAAGATTTGCTGATGGAGGAATTGTAAATGCAAACTGTTCACCTTTGAAAGCTTGTGCCTGTATCAGATCGAGATACATTGCGTACATGGAATGATTGAACCCTCGTGGATAACTCAGGCACTGGGGTTGGTCTAGATGTTACAACAGAAGACTTGGCTAGCCATCCTTGATTTAAGGATTATGCTGATTGTACTTTGAAAGGAGTTCTCATCATAACAAGTGAATTTGCGACATGTAGTGCTCTCTGTTGCTCTCTTTGTAATCTTGATACTACGTCCAAATGGCCTATATCTATAAAGAAAGCAGTGTCGAATAAAATCAGGAAACCAGACCTAAAAGAAACCCAAATGCTCTCGAGTCAGATCAACAATGGATAATTCAAATACATACACCAAACAGTGCAGAGTCGAGTTGAATAGCCATCAACTCTAATGTAAGCAGCGTATAATTACTGAATACGAATACATAAAAATACAAGTATAAAAGTCGTTTGCAACTTGAATTCATGTTGACCAACTCTGCGTTCTTTAGACTGCCAAAACATCAGTAAATGTTGATTTATCGCATTGTATACAGATATCACATTTATTGATTTTTTACACTAGTTTTTTCTTCTTTTTCTCTTTCTTTCTTTATACATTCTATCATCTACTATCCATGAAGACACTCACTGATCTTCCTCCAGAACTGTTGCCCAATATACTTCGCTCTCTGCCCATCTACAGCTTACGCCAATGCCTGGCCGTCTCTAGACTGTGGAATGCTGCTGTGCGTCCCTCCATCCCCACTGACGCCGACAAGTTGGATCTTCATGGCTATGGTGGTATCCGCAATCTCTGTAGAGAGATTCAAGCAAACCCTGATCGTGGCAGATATATCCGTCGCTTGAACTTTATCATGCAAACTGGCACTGGAAGACCTGTTACCCGAGACGAACTCATCATTATCATTGAAGGCTGTCCACACCTGGCAGAGATTGACTTTGTGAATGTCAATCCATTCTACTACTTGATGTACATGGTGGAAGAAGAAGTGTACTTGCCCAAACTAGAGTGTGTTAGAATAGGCAATCCAGATCATCTGGCCACCCTGGGTCACAGATTTGTCGACCTCGCCTTCTACTATCGCAGAACCATCAATCGATTAAAGATACATATAAACTCTACCGACTTCTCCTTTGCAGTTGGCGTCGACAACATTTACGCCTACTTTCATCGATTCACCGCTTTGAAGCACCTGCACCTCAGGACAGCTTCTTCTATTGTGTTGGATGAGCTTCTGGATGCTTGCCCCTCCTTGAAGAAATTGACGCTGAATGCCCCACCAAGAAGCTTTCGAGCAATGGATGCAGATACTGGTGCATTGGCAGAGTCTAGTATCGAGATAATCGAAGTGTATAACCCGCTCATGACGGTCGAACTGTATATTTATCTGCGAGACCACTGCAGACATCTCACCCAGTTGTCAGTATTTGGACATGCCAGTGATCCCACTGCCGTCATTTCAACATTCAGCAGATTCCAACGCCATGAAGCACTGCCCATTGTCAATCTCTCTTTCAAGGACAACTTCCCCATCTCTGCCGCATTGCTGCAAAATATTTACGTATGGTTTCCTAGAGTTAGCCAGGTAGAGTTTAAGGAGTCTCGCTTTGGTTCTGTCACTAGTGGTAGCCGCAACATCTTGCTGGAATTGGATGGCCTTCATCTGCAGTATCTGTCTATTGATCTCGTGCATGTCCTTGGCCGCAGAGGATCTACATGCAACAAAGTTGCCCTTGAAATCATTTCTGGCAACTCTACAACTTGGTATCAGCGAGAGGGCAAATCCAAAGCTCGACATGACTTTAAACACATGAACAGAAAGAGCTACACAAAGGAGGAAGCCAAGCAAAAGAGAATGGACTCTGTCGCAACAGCAGTAATTACCATCAGAGCACCCTATGTCAACAATATCAGAGTACACATTACAGACCGCTTATCAAGCTTGAATCAGCTCATTCATTTGCAAGATGAGGAGGACTCTGAATAGTTTGCATCCCCCACAAGCACTCTTTGACTAGCAGCCATCTCTATTATATACTACCCCCCCCCTTTTCTGCCTTGCTATCTACTCTTTGCTGAAAGCTTGATTGTTAACAACTGCAAGCTAATCATATACCTTATAAAAACCACAACATCTCATTGTACCCCTTGCTTATTACCCTATTATATTGAAAGCATAAAGCGGCTCTCCAAAGCCAAAAGATCAGGATCATCCCTCCTCCGAGGAACATTTCCCAGCAAGCCCAGCAATGGTTTCATGTTGCAAAAATAAATGGGTTGACATACACAGCAACATATTTCGAGGCTTTTTTCTCTTCCTTAGTTTTTTTTCCCGCCCTTCTTGAAATGGATGATCAATGGATTCTAGGACGACACAAGGACAAACCCGAACATATACCAAGCTCAGATAACATGTGCTATAATCCTGAGGGTTGGGTAAGCATGGCCGTGGGGTGGGCTGCTGTGCGGTATTACTAATGCAGCGTGCGGTCAATAGGGGCCCTTCTCATCGATACGACAGCCTGACTTTACACCTTGTTTCGAGGACACGTACGTGCCATGCGTCTGCACATATATCCTCACTGCCATCTGCTAACGAGTGTTGTACATGTAGTGTTGTCTTGCTGATACCTTCCATCTATGTTTTGGCAGCAGGCATCGTTCGAGTGTGGATACTATCAAAGCGCACACAGCTATCGAAAGATGCAGCTAGAAATTGGCTGTATTTCGTGAAAATGGTAAGGCTGGTCTGTTGGAGTGTATAGTTTGCAGTGTGTAACGTGCCCCTCCCCCCCCCTAGAGTGCTTTGATTGTTCTGTTTCTCATGGCAGCCACAAGTTTTGTGTTTTCGATACGAGAGGCGCCATCCCTCTTTGACAATGCACAGGTTATAGCGCAAGGATTCAATGTGCTCGTACTGGTAAGTGTATATCACCAGGCGGGGGAGAACTTTTGGCATGTAGAGTGAGACATTTGTTTGCGTGTAGGTATTTGTCATTGTTTTGCATCATTTGGAGTACACCCGCAACAAGATCTCATCTGGAGTGCTGTTGTTTTATTGGCTCTTTGAGATAGTGGCGGGCTGTATCAAGCTACGCACCATGATCATCAGCCATGGCAGAACCAGCAACCATCCAGACCATTTCGCCATGTATCTGATCCGATTTGCACTGTCCATCATTATATTCATCCTGGAATTAGTGCCTAAACCGCAGCGTCAGTACATTATGCTGCAAGATGAGGAGGACGAGGTAGGTGCTTTTTTTTTTTTGCACACTTGTGAAAACGACAACTGAATGAGAGAACACTAGATGGGATGCCCGGAAGAAAAGACCAATATCTTTGGGAGATTGACATTTAGCTGGATGACACCATTAATGCAATTGGGTTACAAAAGCCCCTTGGTCATGGAAGATCTCTGGTAGTACAAGCGCTTCTTTCGATTACAGCCTTCATACGAAAACTAACGTGTGTGTGTGTATCATAGGAATCTAAAGCACGAAGATGAGGCACAGGTGGTTGGACAACGATTTCAAAAGCACTGGAAAAGGGAAATGGAAAAAGAAAAGTAAGATCAGCTACAGCAGCATGGGCTCAGTTTGACTGACGCATATATAGACCATCCTTGTTTCGAGCACTTGTGTTTACTTTGGGTGGGCCATTTCTATTTGCAGCTGTAAGATGATCATAATATACACTACCAGTATGCAAAAGCAACTATGGCTAACTGTGGTATAGGTATTGAAAGCTATTCAAGACGTTTTGCAGTTTACACAACCCTTGCTGCTCCGTGAATTGATGGGCTGGGTAGGCAGTTATCTGACAGATGCCCCTGAGCCTGGATACAGAGGAGCATTTATTGCAGGTAATGATGGATTCTCTTGATATATAGTAAACAAGTGCTAAAAAAATGACTTTCTATAGTGGGTATGTTTTTGACGGCATTTGCACAGACCATGTTTCTGCATCAGTACTTTCAGCTGTGCTTTACGACTGGTATGAAGTTGCGTGCAGCTCTGGTCACTGCCATTTACCAAAAGACGTTGGTGCTCAGTAATGCCAGTCGACAGCAATCCACCGTGGGGGAGGTAATACTTGTGTATATGCATACCTCGCAATGGTGTCTAACGCACGCTAAAACATGTAGATTGTCAACAGAATGAGCGTCGATGCTCAGCGTCTGATGGATTTGTGCACTTATTTCCATATTGGCTGGAGTGGACCGTTTCAGATCATCATTGCTCTGTATCTGCTGTGGAAAACAATGGGACCTAGTATCTGGGCAGGTGTTACTGTGCTGGTTCTTGCGATTCCCTTGAATATGCTGATTGCAAAGACGATGCGCAAGTATCAAAAGGCGCAAATGGGCAACAAGGATGCAAGAGTAAAGTTGATGGTAAGCCAAGAGCCATTACAATAAGAGAGAAGCGCATTTAATCAACCATGTGGGTTTATATAGAACGAGATACTCAATGGCATCAAAGTCATCAAGCTGTACGCTTGGGAGCTACCGTTCATGGAAAAAGTAAGTGTCTGCTGCATGGCACTTTCAAGAGGCTCTTGTTGATACTCACATTGCCCATGCTACTCTATATACATAGGTCAGCTTTATCCGTAACGACCTCGAACTAGCCATGCTCAAGAAAATTGGCCTGCTTTCAGCTGCCCAAAGCTTTACTTGGACCTCGATTCCCTTCTTTGTCTCTATTCTCACATTTGCATTCTACGTCATGATAGCAGCAACGCCATTGACCAGCCAAATCGCCTTTGTAGCCATCTCGTTGTTTGGCCTGCTTCAGTTCCCAATGGCTATTTTCCCCAACGTCATTACCTCCATCATTGAAGCTTCTGTGTCTCTGTACCGCATTGAAGACTATCTGTCCAGCGAAGAGATTGATACCAGCGCCATCACCAGAGAGGATTTCAGAAAGATGCCCAATTGGAACCCCAGTGTCCCTCTGGTCGAGCTCACGAATGCCAACTTCAAGTGGAACAAACAAATGAACTTTAACGATCTCAACAATATCAACATTGCACTCAAGAAGGGCACGCTGGCAGCTGTAGTGGGTCGTGTGGGATCTGGCAAATCCACACTGGTCAGCTCTATTCTGGGTGATACGGTCAAGGTCAGCGGTCAAGTCACTTTGCGTGGCAGCATTGCCTATGTGCCTCAGCAGCCTTGGATCATGAATGCTACTTTGCGAGACAACATTACATTTGGCCTTCGCTGGGACCCTGTGTTTTACGAGCAGGTGCTGGAGGCGTGTTCTTTGAAACTGGACATGAAGATGCTGTCGGATGGCGATCAAACTGAAATTGGAGAGAGGGGCATCAACTTGTCTGGCGGACAAAAGGCGCGTGTGTCTCTGGCTCGTGCTCTGTATGCTAGAGCCGACATTTACATCCTGGACGACCCTCTCAGTGCTGTGGATGCTCACGTAGGCCGCCATTTGTTTGACCATGTATTGGGCCCTCATGGCTTGCTAAAGAACAAGGCCAGATTGTTGGTTACGCACGCTATTACTTACCTGGACAAGGTGGATCAAGTCATCATGATGCGGGAGGGCAGAATCGAAGTGCAAGGCACCTATGCAGACTTGATGGCGGAACAGGGCGGCGAACTCTACAAGTTGGTGAGTGAGTTTGGTAGCCAGCTGCCCCGGGAAGACGTGCAAGATGATGCTGACAGTACCGCCTTGAGCAGGACCCCTGCGAGCATTGATGAAGCTGCCCTGGAGGCCATGGAAGGAGAGCACCCTGCAAGTATCGGTAACAGCGAGGAAGAGTCTTCCATCAACCAAGACATGCTGCGTCGTCGATCAAGTGAGCGTCGTGTCAGTCTGAGCAGTCTTCTCAGCGAAGCTACCTTGAGACGCGGGTCTCTGGCTTCTTCCATCTTTCGACCTCAACGCAACAAGATCTTCCGTGTGGGCCAATTGATGACAGTGGAAGAAAGCGCCAAGGGTAAAGTGGCCTGGGACGTCTACAAACAGTATGCAAAGGCTTGCTCGGTGGGGGGTGTGGCGGCTGTGCTCGCATTCCAATGTGCCTCTCAGGGCTCTCAGGTGGGATCCAATATTTGGCTCAAGCATTGGAGTAGCAACAACTCGCAGGACGGTGCCAACAACAATGTGTGGCTGTATCTTGGTGTCTATGCGCTGATCGGCTGGTCAGCTACCATCTTTGCCTTTTTGCAGACCATGGTCATGTGGGTGTTTTGTGCTATTCGCTCTGCTCGATACCTTCACAGCAGTATGCTGGAATCCGTGGTCAAGTCGCCCATGTCGTTCTTTGATACAACGCCCCTGGGAAGAATCCTTAACCGATTCAGCAAAGACGAACACACCATTGACGAAGTGCTGCCTCGCAACTTCAACATGTACATCCGTGTGTTTGCGCAAGTCGTGGCTACCGTGCTGATCATCACCTTCTCAACGCCCTTCTTTTTGCTGCTGGTCATTCCTCTGGCCTTTGTGTACATGGCAGTACAGCGCTACTACCTTGCCACATCGCGCGAATTGAAGCGTTTGGACTCTGTGGGCAAGAGCCCCATCTACTCACACTTTCAAGAAACCATCCAAGGTGTCTCTACCATCAGAGCTTACGACCAACAGCGCGCCTTTATCTTTCAGAACCAGTATCGATTGGACAGCAACCAAAGAGCCTACTTTCCATCCATCACATGCAATCGTTGGCTGGCTGTTCGACTAGAGTTTTTGGGGTCCATCATCATCTTTGGGTCCTCTATTTTTGCTGTGCTGGGTGTCTTGTACGGCCCCAGGTCTTACATTGATCCTGGTCTAGTGGGTCTCAGCGTCTCCTACGCTCTCAGTGTCACGCAAGCGCTCAGCTGGGTGATTCGCTCCTACTGTGATATTGAAACCAACATTGTGTCTGTGGAGCGTGTCAAGGAGTACATTGATCTGCCTCGTGAAAAGTATGAATCTGCTCGCAGCGTGGATCCCATGTGGCCAGCCAAAGGAAAGATCGAGTTTCGTGGTTATTCCACACGCTACAGAGACGGCCTGGATCTGTGTCTCAAGAACTTGTCGTTCACTGTGGAACCCAAGGAGAAGATTGGTATTGTGGGACGTACAGGCGCCGGTAAGAGCTCCTTGAGCTTGAGTTTGTTCCGTATCATTGAGGCGACAAGGGGAAGCATCATCATTGATGGCGTGGATATTGCTTCCTTGCGCTTGTTTGATTTGCGGTCAAGATTGACCATCATTCCTCAAGACCCCGTATTGTTTGCGGGCACAGTGCGAGAGAACTTGGATCCATTTGGTACGCACGATGATGTTCAGATCTGGCAGGCATTGCAGAATGCACATTTGAATGAACATATCGCTGCTATGGATGGGCAATTGAATGGCATCGTTTTGGAGGGTGGAGACAACTTTTCGGTAGGCCAAAGACAGGTATTATATAGAGCTGCTGCTGCTTCTCAACTGCTAAAGACACATTACTCACACATGTGGTACTTAGCTCATCTGCCTTGCAAGAGCATTGCTGCGTAGAACAACAATTTTGATTCTAGATGAAGCTACAGCTGCTGTATGTGTGTTTTTAACCTTATGAATCATCAATGGATTACTCATTCTTTTGGACGGTTTATAGATTGATGTAGAAACGGATTCCATTATCCAAGAGACCATTCGAAGACAGTTTGTCAATTGTACCATCCTCACTATTGCTCATAGAATCAACACTGTCATGGATTCCGACAGGTAAGCGCACACCTTATGTATACTACGATGAAGGCAAAATGAATAACCACTGTCTCAGAATTCTTGTATTGGATGAAGGCACTGCTGGAGAGTTTGACTCGCCCGAGAATCTGCTTGCTAATCACAGCTCCATGTTCTATGGTCTTTGCAAAGAAGCTGGTCTGGTTGATTAATACGAATCATGTAATAATAAAATGTGTACCATTATTCTTTTGAAATGCATGATCTTTTGTATCTGACACTCAACTTACAGTTGTGTAAAGTATATATTTTTAGCTGTTACAGATAATGAACCGAGGGTGGGTGTTCTCAACAATTCAATGAGCATGTAGTGCTATGGTATCATTTGTTTCTGTAAAGCAACCCAAGAGGTATACATAACTTTTAGGAATGCTTATTTATCAGATTTGAACAGATCAAATATAAATGCCACTTGCCACATTTAATATCAATACGGTTGAAGCACTTTGCTTCTCTGCATCTTATGTCTATGAATGTTTCAAATAATCAAACAAGCTCGACCGTGGATTATCATCTCCTTTCAAAAAAGAAGCACCTTGGAGTCGCGATGTTCAGGCCATGTTTCATTGTGTGTTGATTACATTCGTATTAAATGTGTGTTGCTACAGTTTTAATGTAAATTAGACAATTCAAGACCTAATATCGGATTTACTACACATCCAGTAATTCAGGTCATGGCATATCAGGGCAGTAGGTTACCAGCAATAAACACAGTACTCGATGCTCAAAAACAAACGATGATTGTCGTTATAACTTACCCAAAATTCGTGCCTTGAATCTATCCAAAACCTTATTTACACATCCCCAATGCCACTAGCTGAAAACTTAGCAAAAACGGGAAAGATCATGTTTGTGGTATATAAAAAGACAACATGTCCATCTCAATCCTCTCATCCACTATCACTTTTACTCTATAAAACACAATGGCTGTTCGCTCGTTTCTTATCCTTGCTATCATTGCTACATTCATTTGTCTCAGCATGGCCGCTCCTACTTGTTCATCCAAGAAGGCTCGTACCAAGGCAGCTACTCTCTCAAGCTACAATAAAGGATCTTTGCCTTCTGCCATATTTCCTGATCTCTCTGGGTACAAGCTTGCTAAAACTAATAGCTTAGAAGATGGTCTCAAGGCTATGGCAAAGCAAAATGGCAAAGTTTAATCTGTGCTTTGATCAACAACAAAGATTTACGCCATATTTTCTCTTTTTCAAATCGCATACATCATATACTTCTTAATCACTCTTAATAAACATGCACATTCATCATTCATCATTATGCTTGAACAATGATAGATACACTTTTACATTCAACTTTGATGGTTGTTGTCACTTGGCTTCAGCAAAGCCAAAAATACACGAGGTTTATTTGTTAAAGACTACTGTTGTATAGCAGAAGACTATGTAAATCATCTCTTAAAAGTGTTGCTTTGTCTTGAGGGAACCCAGCAGATGTATGGATGTAGTATGAGAGTCCATCCAGTATACGCAGCAGACACAAAACCAGATTACAGGCTAGATTTTCGACAAGGTGGTTTATGGGCACATGCGTATAGACAGACCAGGCAGTAATCAAGGTATCATTGGTTTATTTGATTATTCTAGCAGCAGCGTAGATCCACAGGCGGTATCAACTTGTATTGTAGAAAGATGGGATGAAGAAGATGGGGAGACTCATATCCAAAATTCGACCTCTTTTTATATTTCATTTTGCATTGATTTTCATGCAAAACTAGTCTTTTTCGTTTCATTGATATATATATATATATTATATTTTCTTCTCTTCATCAACCTCCTGCAAAGCTGTTTATTTGTCGACCACAAAACCAACACCACAAAGAAGCTTGACATCTCGTCTATTCAGTCTATTTGATCCGATGCTTCCAGCGATCATAGTGTTCAAGCAAACTACATTACTACATTGAATAGAAATTAGAAAATTCATTAATCACATTTACATTTAAGATGCATTTTTTGCATGAATTCCCAAATAAAAAAGTTTTATAATGCTCAGATGTGAACAAAGACATACGAGAAATGACATTGCTGTGTCATCACTTTACATACTACTTTTGTCAGCGCTTCTCTGTCTCTTTGACACATTGAACAATACTTACGCATCATATAAACTGTATATGTAGCACATCTAATTAGACTTGAATCGTGCCTTTTTTATTGTTAATCAGATATGGCCGATCCGTGTTGATGCGGCACAGAAAGCCATAGCAGAACATCTCATTGAAGCTGTCATCTGAACCCAAGAAACGTGCTCAATAACGAGGAGAGACCCTTAACATGTATACTTAATTGTCAGAGTTCCAAATGCAGAAGCATTCAATTGAAACCTACAGAATGACACCGGCAGATATTGAGCGTAACGAAAGCAATTAGACGTCTAGTCATTCATAAAAGGTGGTTGTCAGGGCAAAAAAAAAACAGCCTGTCTGGGATTGAATTCCAAGGCTCCTCCTCCACTGGTCCTCCAGATCGTTCACCTGGACATCCGAAACCCTTTCAGGGCCAATTACACAAGATTTTTCTACTCGAACGACAGGCATTTCTCTACTGTTTTACATGTAAAATTGAACAAGGAATTCAATGGTGCCAATTTCAAAGCGATCCCTTTAGTCTGTGAGGAGCAACTGTCAAAAAGTGCAAAACACGTTTTTGGAGGGAAAGTCTACAGACACTATAGTAAATTGATCTAAAGACACTTTTACATGCTCCTATGCTTTTCTGCGGTTATTTTGAGCATAGCAACACCTTAGTAGAAAACTTCATTTTCTAGGTGAAAACCTCCAACATTCAAAATCATCAAATTTTCCCTTGCTACCATAGGGCTGAAATGGCCAGAAATCGATCATCAACTCGATCCCCCGAAAATTGCTGAAAAGTGATTCATTACCTAATGTCAGGTCGTAGAACACGATCGCGCCTGTTTTGAGGCCGAGATCGCGCCTCGTTGGCGAGATACAAGCTATTTAAACTCTTAATTTTACCTTGGTAAATACATTTGAGGGCTACCTACTGAACATTGCGCCTATTAACATCTGGTTTGATGGTCTGTAGTGGATCCTCTAGCAAAACAGTACAAATGGTCAAGCTATGCTTGCTCCTTTGAGACACACATACCAACAGAGGTGAGAGGTTTGCTGATCAGAAACGATGCGGTTGCAAAGAAGTTCCAGGCAAACATGGTGACTCACAATTCAGCATTGAGATTCACCTCTAAATATCGAATTGATACAATGCTTCTACACTACAGCTTGAGCTAGATTTCAATGGACAGAAAATGAGTTGATTTATTTAATCTGATAGTCAAGTGAAAAAACTGTACAATAGAGGGAATGATATATAGTAAGAAAAAAGCAAGAAAGTCTAATAAGAATGAAATAATGTATAATAGATATGTAAAATTGATTTATGCACGACGCTTATTCTTGTGCTTGTTGTTATCCTTGTTTCCGCCTTTGCTCTTTGATGACTGAGGTGTAAAGGACATCTCCATACCTCCCAAGGCTGTACGTGACATTTTATGGCCATCGTTCTTGCGACGGCTCTCTTGGGATTGCAATCTGGAACCAAAGGATTTTTTGCTATCACTCTTGCCTGTCATTCTGCCTCCCACTGTGCCCATACGCATGTCAGGTCCACGCTTCTTGGTATTGCTGTTTCTGGATCCAGATCGAATCGATGTCGATGTTTGCTTTTTATCACGCACTTCTAATCCTCTCTCTTTACGAATCTTGGACACAATATCATCCTCGCTGTCAGATCCACCAGACATACGGTCACTATCATCCTCTTGATCCATGTTTTCATCATCTTCCATGTCAACGTCTTGTGCTGCTTCCAATTCCTCGTCTGATTCTTCTTCATCATCTGATCTGACATGTCTGCTTTGTTTCTAGAATGGGATCAATGTGAGTATACAGAAAACAACCGACTCATATAAAAAAGACACTTACAGTGGAAGGATGCAACAGTTGGAACTCCTTGGATCTCTCATCCACTTGGAAATCAGGATCTTCAAACAAGTCTGCGAAACGACTATCACCCAAGACTTCACCGCCCTTGGCCTTCTTGCCGCCATTTTGTTCAGCCATGAGTTGCTTGGCAAGTGCCTTGTTGACACTGGGTAATTGCTTGACGGCACGGATACGAGAACCACGCTCCTTTTCAATCTTGTCCTTGACAGCACGCTCGCGATAGTCATCGTAGGCAAAGGGATTAGCAATAAGTCTAGCCTTTTCATACAAGCGCAAATCGACAAAGAAACCATGCATATAGGCCTTGAGGACATTGGTACCCATGAGATGCTCCAAACCAAGTGCTGTGAGTTCCTTGCGAGTAACAAATTTGTATTCGTCGTAAATGTCGCGGTTGGGGTTTTCTTCCATTTCTTCTGTAAGGTTTTCGAGGAAAGAAGCCCAGCGAGGAGCAGGACCCAATTGAGGAATGAAATAAGAGCCCATCTGAATACCTTCATTTGCAGTGAAGATTAAGCCACTGTCATCCACAGTAGTGACATCGTTGATATCAGTTTCGGGCTCAATAGATGTAAAATGCTTGCCGCTAGCACGATCCCAAATCTTGACAATCTTGCAATCTGCAACAATGACCTTGTCACCACCTGTTTCTGAGTCACTAGCACCAGCAATACCCTTATGGAAATGGATGGTCTTGATGGGGAAACCGTATTGGTGATCCTTGACAATAGTAGGCACACTGGAACGCAAATCATACAGCAAGGTATGGCCTGTAGTGGTACCCACACCCATCGTCAAACCATCATTACGGAATTTGAGTGCTGATACTTCCAATGCTGTATTATCGTCTCTGCCATATGCAGCAGGCACCTCCAGGTTGGACAAAAGACCCACTCTCGACTTGGATCTAGGATCCCATAATTCTACTGTGCCTTTAGCTGTACCCATGCCAAATAACTGATGAGCTGGATTGATTTCCACACAATTGACACCTTCCTCTGAGTCAGTCTGGATAGAATTCAAGAATCGACCTTGATCCAAGTTGAGTCGATATACTTCAGATCCGGATGCAGTGACCATCAGATCACAAGATGGGAAGTGATAAGCAATATCACGGCCAAACTTGGGAATACGAGTACGATAATGAATACCACCTTGTGAATGAAGTTCTACTGAACGATCGTTTTGTAAAAGTGCTTGCTTTGTCCAATCTTCGGATAAGATCTGTCATGTCCGGAATAAGTATACATACATGGGCACAGTATGCAGTCGACAACATACCTCGAAATTGAGTGTCTCGGCATCAGTATGACGCTCAAACTTCATTGACATGTCTGCAAATTCAAAAACTCTTATTTGAGGTTTGTATGTACCAGTTGCTACAACATATTTTCCATCGCGAGTTGTCTTTATCTTGTTGGATGCTTCGGGAAATTCAAAATCTTGAATGAGTTCTACTCTTGTACGGAAATCTACGATAAAAGTGCTCAGTTAGTTACTACTGCGACATGTCAAATGTATTGATGCCTCATGTTTACCGAAATCCTTCTTCAATGCCTTCTTCTTTTGACGTACAAGCCAATCAGGAATGGATCGAGAGCCCAATCCTCCAGAAACTGTATAGACTTTGACGTTGTTGGCAGTTGTTACTTGCAAAACCATATTTTATAAATGTGTCAAATGGATAAATCAAAGCAAAAACCTTTTCCTCACTTCGAATTAGGATAATTGACGGATAAAAAAAAACGCCACTAAGCAGAGATGTGAAAGAAATTCAGTCACCAAAATTTAATGCGAACATTGGATGTTTTTTCTGTAGATCAGTGCAATGGAAATGCTCTGGAAAGTCTTGAAAGGACACTTTGTATACCTATACCTCATTTAATGCTCAAGTAGTAGCAATTTGATGGCAAGATCTACACTGATCTTGGATTTACATCCTTATTAACAAAAGTCTCATGCATCAGAAACGTTGCCATGGCAACGGTACCTGAAATCAGAAAAATCACATTTTGCAATGCAATTAACCTGCAGCCGCTAAAGTAACTCACTTCAAGACAATGAATAGATTGTTTGTTTGTGATTCACACTATTGGTATCGACTACATCTTTATGCTTTCATGGAAAAAACACACCTTCCGCACCGTCACAAAAAAATCAAAAAGGAAGGAGAAAGAAAATTTTCCTGATGATCCTCTTCTTTCTCTTACAATAAGCTTTTCATAGCATTGAATATAATAAACATGACCATGTTGATGACAGAAAACAGCTTCACAGCAACATCTTTGGACTGTGAAGTATCCAACAGAAAGAGACGTCGTGTGGAAGATGGAGTAGACAATACGTTGGAAACAAACTCAACATCTACAGCGACATCTCTGCTTATGGTGAACCCAGTGACACAGCAATTCAATCGACAAAACATGGTTGCACCAGACTTCAATTGTTCTGCCGTTTTACACAATGAAATTACACGATTACAGCTATCGAATTTATTCTTGAGATATAAAGCGGTCGTCTTGTTTTTCTACGGATGTGATTTGTGAGTCATACGGAGTTGTTTGATCTGAAGGCGTTGAGTCTAATGTTTTCAATTGATCCTAGCACACCAACGGCGTGTAAAGATCTCGCTTTGATACAGTAAGTCTTTGCACATGCTCTTCATCAATCACCTTCATTTACTCAATTGCATAACAACAGAAACAATTTTGAAAGATTGGCATCACTCAACACACTGCCTCTAGCCATGTCAACAGACACGGAGATGGTTCATAAAGCCTTTCTCGATCAACCCTCCTTGGGGCTTATACCATCGTTTCCCCTATGTATGTTGCCATTTAGTCAGAGTATTGATGCCACCCACTGATATTTTTGTAGTATCCGATACAACACGCTCCGTGTCTCGACATTTTGGCATGATAAATTCCGAGACTGGATTAGCTCAACGATCAGCCTTCATCATTGACAGTACAAGACAAGTGAGATTCTCATTTGTCGTTGAAGACGAGAGATTATCGCACTCTATAGATACCATTTGTAATATAGTAAGTTTGTGTTTGTCTGATCTGCTAGGAACCCACATCTAATATCTCTCTTTTTGAACAGCTTCGAACCTTTTAAGCTGATAGATCATCAAGTTAATAAATAATATACATAATTCGTCCACACAGACAACCTAGAAATAAAGCACCAATATATAAGCCAATATGTGAAGCTGTTCAGGTATTAGGCGGCACCGATTGTTGGAAGGCGAGAGAGTTCCTTCAGTCGTTCATGACTAAATCCGTTACCTTGAGCTGTCATATGCAAGCTAGTGGAGAATCAAGCCATTACATCCCAATGCAAGAAGCACTTAGATCGAGTAGAGCCTAATAGACATTGTCAATGCCTTGGTAAACGCATAAAGTAAGGTGTTATTCACAATCTGCCTAGTTTAATTTTGATTTATTAAGCATTGCCGATGGTGATCTGACTACATACGGCTATTTAGTAGGGTGTTGTGGATATAATGACGGCAAAAAAGCAAATAGAGGACCATGTAGAAATCGGATTGTTTATGTGGATCCAATGCTTTGGGAATCATCAGGAATGATCTGAAATGGAAAATCTCGCATGTCTTGAAATGGCAAAATGCATTTGTCTATAGGTATATCCATTTTATTTTCTATACAAAACTAGACTGAAAGGCTAGATTCAACGGGCAATCCAATCTTTGGTGGTGCTTCGTTTGGAATTTCTGGCCAATCTCTAATAAAGGGACTATCAGGAAGTAGAGAAGCTAAATTCGGAACGCTGTAACTATCGGTTTGCGAGAAATAGTAATCATCATTGGAGATTTGCACTTTGTTTTGTGCTGGTTGTGTCGCTTGTGATGGCTCAGAAGAAAAAACAGATGATGGTGGTGGTGGTTGTACGGCATAAACAAAGCTTGGTTCTGGGGTGTGAGAGATTTCATATGTCACCACGGCTGCTGGGTCGACTTGCTCGTAGATGTAATTAGGGCCATCCTGACGCACAACATAAGCTACACTGTTACTTGCACTGCTGCTCACATCTTGCACTTGGTCCTCAAATGTATCAATGTCTATACACACATAGCAATTAAGAAAAAAGTGTAAAACAGGCCGTTTAAAGTTATAGTTTACCTTTTTCAATATCTCTGCGCTGAAGACTTGACATTTTGATTGCATTCTTAATGTATGAAACAACGCCTGCAAATGCACCTGGTTGTGGAGAAGATGCTGCATCTTGATGTTGCACTGGAACAAAAGGACCAGCCAAGACAGCAGGCACCAACACGGCAGACAAGACAATGGCTAATGAGATACGCATTTTGTATGTTACTATATCGACACTTGGGTATATACAGCAGAAAAAAAAAAGGCAGAAACCAACATGTTATATAGCCTTATTTTTTTATTTACATTTACACTATGACATATACAAAACAACATTCTCAGCATGTATGGTTGACAAGTCAATCTATTCTGATCAATTCTTCAATGACAGTGCTTCCTCTTAGCGAGGTTACTATATTTGTCAGGAATTCCATGGTTGTTGGTTCCCGATGCGCATGTTTATCTAGATATATAATCACCATCACTGCGTGCCTGTCGATGCGCATCAGGTAATAGGTGCTGCCAATGGTGCTGTCGAAAAAGTGGATAGGTCCAGTCTTGGGATCGTTCAGCTTGTGCTTGCTGCATTGGATAATGGAGATGATGTTGGGCAGATGCTTGTTGGGTGGTTCCTATCATACACCCCTTTGTCAGTAGACTGCAACTTATGCCGTCTCTTTTGCATACCTTTGGATGGCAGTAAATGAATGGAAATGAATGGATGCCCTGTGGTGCCTCGTACGTTGTGCCTGGACACACGTATCCCTGTGGATAGAATGGCGTATCTGCTGTTACCTCGTACACCAGACTGACACTGTGGGCACCAAATTTCTTTTTAAACGTACATATCCTGTGTAAAATGCATGCCTTCTTAGTATACGACTGCCCCACGAAACCCGTGCTGCTTGTACACCTACTGGTCGTAGTAATCAATCCTCAATCCCTTCCACAGCGATTTCTCTGGATCCTCATCACTCACGACACTTTCTTTTTCTAATAGTATGGTATTGAAGAACAGTGTCATTTTTGCAGTTAGATTTCCAAGAACTCGTGCATGCCATCGAATGGTGTTTGGCCAAATATCTCCTTGTTTATGGTGCATTTTAGACTATGAATGCTTCTATTAAGTTCCCATTTTTCTCCGTTGCGTACTGCAGAGCACTCACCTCCGAATGTCCTCCTCCTCCTCCTCCAAACAAAGGAAATCGCCATGTTGAGGCTTCCTTGATCTCATCTGGTCTGCTAGATGATTTTTCGGGGTAGTCTTGTTCTTGGCAAAGCCGCTTCCAGTCGGTCAAATCTTGCTTTGTTTGATAGAGAGCAATGCAAGCATCTTGGAATGCGTAATTGGTGATGGCTGTTCTGGCTCTGATGAGGCAGGTCAAGATGCTCATTTCCTTTTCCACGCCGAGCCCAAGCAAGGCAAGGTCTTTCTGCAGATTCAGCTCCATGGTCCTCTTTTGTATCGACTCCATTTCGATTAATATGCTGTCAAATTCTCCTTTGATGGACTGGGCGAGAATCGACTGGTACAAGTTGATCATATCGCGTCGAATGTGGCAGAATTTGGTCAAGGCATCCATGATGACGATGGTGCTGTTCTTGTCCTGGTTTGAGAGCGCTGTTGCAGACACAATGTTGAGTATCTCCTTGGGCAATTCGCTGGCAATGTTTGCATAGATGACTTCTACCGAGGTGTCTTTTCGCATCACAAACCACCTTGAACGCAAGAATTGCAGCTGCGTAAATGAGCTTTCGCAGGTGGATAGTCTAGTCAGGATGTTGGCCAGAGGCTGGTAGGTTTTGCCGATTTTAAGGATGAGTTTGTTGGCAGCAGCATAGTCAAATGCGCCCAAGGCCTTTAATGTGGACAGGCATTGGTCTTCCATTATTTCCTACTACTGCGGATACCAAGACTATTTACAAAATAAGATTTCAACAATATGACCCCAAGAGGAGCTGCAAAATGAGAGAGAGAGAGGAGGATCATCGTCTAATTTGACTAATCAAACAAGCTGGATGTTACTGTCCTTTTTCACTAAAAATCATGCAAATGTGAGCCTTTGTTTTTCCAGGTTTTCCAATAAGAGTAACGTCCGCTTACACTGGTGCATTTTCACAAATTTGTAACCAAAATAGCCTATGTACTAATTGGTTAGGTTTTCATGCTATTATTGTCCAGCCGAGATGCCTTGGTGAACAAAATGCGGGGAAAGAGAGTGAGAGGCGTGCAGTGGAGAGACAAGGCAGCTGTACCTTCTGCGAGGGGGCCAGAGACGACGAGAAAAAAAGGCATTTGTTTGCTGTTTGTGGCAAACAGCAATCAACCTTTGCGCCCCGCATATTGAGATGTGTAACCATCACTAATGTATTTACAAGAGATACAACCAGTTAAGAAAGAGTGTTTCAGATGGTACAACAAGATATATATGATTGGTTTATATCAATCTTAAATGTGGGGTTTATTCCTGGATGGTATAAAAAAGGACTCTGCAAGATCCCCCCCTTCTCTCTCTCTCTTTTCTTCTTCTACTACTACTTCCATCCCCACTTTATCATGGCAACGGATAACACAACTACACGTAAAAGAAAACAAGAGAATTGGTCTGATTTCGTCTACTCATCGCCAAATTCGCCCCAACAGCCACTGTCGCATCATCACCACAATCATCCTCAACAACAGCAGCAGCATCATGATTTCAACATGGACTCCATCTTTTCAACCGCTCCGCATGAACACCACCACGACCAAGCCAATGCTGGCAGCAGAAGACACTCTGTCAGCGTTGGCGAAATGCACTTTCATTCATTCGACAAACCACCGCACGGCTACCATGATTTAGAGCAGCTTCTGGGCGCCTCTCTGCCTTCGTCTTGGTCCTCTTCCAGCTCAGGTGCCTCTACGATCCAGCAGAACCAGCACCACCACAATAGCAACATTGATGTCATGCCCCACCGCCGTGCCATGTCGCTGCGCTTGGACACACCGACTCAGCCTATTGATATGCATCGTGCTTCCATCTCCACTGCTTCACCCACCACGCCCGCCTTCTTTTCTCCTAGTTTCCTTGATGCATTAAAGCAGGAAGACGACATCATGTTTGATTCAAATCACCAATTCTCTGATGATATGATCCATGATTTCATGATGTCCACTTCGGCCCCAAACGTCACTGCAGCAGCAACAGCAGCAGCAACCACATCAACAATCACACCATCTGTTATCAGCACAGGTGACGATGTCCATAACCTTACAAACTGGCTTTTAAACCAGCCTGCTCCTGCTGCTGCTGCTGCTGCAAACAGCAATGTGGTAAAGCGAAAATCATCGACAACATCCACAAACACATCGTCTACATCGCCCTCATCGCCCTCTGTGCACATGGCGTCTACGCCGTCGCCTCCCTCTGCGTCCATGACCTCGCTCTACCAGCAGCAGCACCCCTCGATTCCAGAGGAAGAAGACGAGGACATTGACACAAACCTGCTCCGCAACAGCACCGTCAACTCGCGCATCATCCAAGGCAACAGCAACGCCGCCATCATGAAGCCTCTGATTCAAAAGTACCTTGGCACCCTGGAAGACGAGCGAAAAGTGATTATCCTCACAAGCAAAGTAGCACAAAAGAGCTATGGTACTGAAAAGAGATTCTTGTGTCCACCACCCTCCACCGTGCTTTCTGGCGCATCATGGCACACAAGCAACCCTGCGACTTTGCTGTCCACAAAACCGCTGCCTCCCAGCCTGGTGGTCCAGATCTCGGGCGAAAAGACGAGCCAGAACGGAGTGATTGAATGGCATAACAGCAACAACACTGTAATTGATGCTAGTTCGATTATGCCTGGTGATACAGTAGGCGTGACAGGAAATTGTGTATCTAAACAGTTGCATATCAACGACGCTGACGAGAAGCGAAAGCGAGTCGAAGTGTTTGTCAAGATCAGCCTGGGCAACGGCGCTCATCTCGGCTCCTTTGCCTCCAAGGGCATCAAGGTCATCTCCAAGCCTTCCAAGAAGCGACAGAGCGTAAAGAACATGGAACGTAAGTGTGCTTAAACAAACAAAAACGCCCTTCTTTTTTGCTAGTGTAACTAACAACAACATGTTGCTTGTTTTAGTGTGCATCCACCATGGAACCACCATTTCTCTGTTTAACCGTATCCGCTCTCAAACCGTGTCTACCAAATACCTGGGCGTCTCTACCAACAGCAGCAATGGCAGCAGCAGCACCACCACCAACAACTCCAACAGCAACACGGGCACCTGCTTTGTTGCTAGAACCGCTTCTTGGGACCCATTCGTCATTTGGATTGTAGACACCACTCGCTCGCCTGATGCTCAGCAGCAGCAGCCACAGCAACTCGCGCATCACCCTGACAACCCTCATTTCCCTCCTCCTCCAGCCATCGCCATGCAAACAACGCCTGGACAGACCCCAATTGCACTGCACTACAACCAAACCGTCGTCTTGCAATGTGTGAGCACAGGCCTAGTGAGCCCTGTGATGGTGATTAGAAAGGTGGATAAAGGCAGCATGATCATGGGTGGAAACCGTCTTGACGATCTCTCTGGTCCAACGGGTGGTGAATGCGGCGATGAAGCCTTGGGCGATCCCGTCTCTCAGCTCCACAAGATTGCCTTCCAAATTGTGCAAGACCCATCCATTGCCCACAACAACAAGGCCAACTACAGACACTACCAGCTGCCTCAGCATCTGTCTACTACCGAGTGGACATTGCCTCAAACAAGCCAAGCCGTGACCTATCTCGCCTGCCTGGATAATGTAGTTGGCATGCACAAGACGACCACTGAAAGAAGCTTTGTCGCGCCTCGTCCAATTCCTCCTACGCCTCCAACGTCTACCTCCACCTCTGCATTGAGCAGCCACAACAACATGCCAATGGAATCCTCTCTGCTGTCCTCTTCCTGGTCTGCCGAGTCCACATTTGACGGCTACGACCTGATGAATCAGCACCACCAACTCCAGCAGCAACAACAGCAGCCATTGGAAGCCGGCGGAGGAAAGATGACTCGAAAGAGAAGAGTGTCGTGCGATGTTTCTGGAAAGCCCATGTCCATGCCCATCATGAAGAACAATGCAAGCAACCGTCGTCGCGTCAACTCGCTCAATGATGGTCTACTGGTAAAGCACGAGAACACTGGCGCTGGTCGTCGTAGCAGTCTCTCTTCTGACCGTCGTGGCAGCATCAACTCGGACAGTGGCATCTACCATGCAAACGGTGCTTGCTGGACAGAGGATGTTTCTGATGCTTCAGTGTGGACGATTGTCGGGACAGATTGTGCAACTTACAAATTCTACACACCACCAGCCATTGTTGACTTGAATTCGCCCTTTGCCAACAGCGCAGCATCTGCCAGCCCCATTACACCGTTTCCCATCTTGTCTGCCTCGGGTAACCAGCTTGTTCACAATGCAAACATTCAGCAAATGCTGCACCTGACAGGAGAGAACTTTGCGCGCGATTTATCAGTATGGTTTGGTGACGTGAAGGCACCTCGTACAGACTACAAATCTCGAGAATCGATTTCTTGTTCTATTCCTGACCTCAAGGAATTGATGGATAGTCCTACATCATTCTTGGATAACGATACTCAACATCACAAGATTCCTCTTTTATTCGCCCGTGGTGATGGTATCGTCTACAACACTGATACGTTTTATAGCTTTTAAATACACGATATGCTCCACATTTATGAACTACTGAACCATATGATCCCCCCACCCCTCCTCCCGCCATGCTATCCCACATCCCTTGATTTACTCTCTTTCTTTCTTAACAAGAGCTAACGAGAGCTTGTATAAAATTCATTCGTCTACCTTCATGCTTTTCTTTAGTGCTTTCTTTCTAAATAAAATTCTTTTATGTACTATCTCTCTAGTTGAATGTATACCTTGTCTCTCAGAGTATATTTTGTCAATTAGCAATAGGCTTTATTTTTTCTCAACGGTGAAACTGTATGATGAAAATTGCCAATTTAGGTCAACAATCCATGGAAAAAGGGCCTCTTCAATTTACCAGTGGAATGGTTGCACATTGTATAGATACTATAAAAAACAATCGAGTTTTCAAATTGTTGTGATAGTGTCGTACATGGAATCAAATGATTCCATATTGTTGTGTATTATAGTCTTTTGCTCCACAATTTGCCATAGAATCTTTTCTCTTAATGACACAAAAATACGCAGATTCTTATACCAAACCAATTACAAAAGAACGATCCAAACCTTAATTTCATACACAACAAGATCAACGATTTCTCTTGTATACACTGTACAAGTGGCCACAAAGTTAAAAAGAACCCCCCTTTTTTGCTTGGCACATGTGTAGAAAGTTTTGTATACATTGGCACTGTAAATTCAATGTGAATTGGGTCTTTCCCTGACAATCTACAGTTTGGTAAAAAGAGGTCAGGATAGTGATTTTCTGATCTAAACATCGCCGAAACACATTAGTTTGTTAATACGGCAAGGTAGCAGTGTAACACCATCAAATAGTCGTGTTGGTAGTTGTGCTTATAGCTATGATGATGATGGTGGTGTTGTTGTTGTTGCTGTTGCTGCTGTTAACCCAAACATATGAAAACTGTTTCATCTCTTGATGGCTGCTTTCTACTTGCATTTTTTCGACTGTGGATCATAGTATCATGGAATGGAAACCTTGTTAAGACACATCACATTGACAGCAATAAAAAACTGGCTATAGTGTTTGTGGGGTATACAGCTGTTGATATCTCAGGTGATCATTAAGTTTGGGAATGTTAACTTGGATATATACTGAAGTAGTAGGTAAAGAAAGCCATTTCAATGCGATGGTTGCTCTAAGGCTTTACTAATATCTAAAACTAGGAAAAAATCCAAGCCCATGTATGATTGCTTCGCAACTTGGTTCATGATTCAAACAAATTTATGTAACAATAAAGAGTGCCATTGTAAAGTCTATGTACGGTGGATTGAAATACCACAATATAAACAAATCTTTGGCTTTGCTGTGATTATCGATCAGTTTGGGCGGCATGCTAGTTGACGACAAATTTAACCATGTAACACGCGATATATGTTTGTAAATACAACCTATTCGAGTACTTCCTTTAATACAGCAGTAGCCTTATGTAATCAAGAAAGTAACGGAGGTTTTTCTCTAATTCAAACAAATGCAAGCACGATTTATCGTGGTATTTCTTTGTCGAGACAAACACTGCCTAAGCTGGAAATGTAAGTTTACAGATAGCAACTTGGTGTTATCAAGCATGCTATAATCCCTTTCATCTTGAAACAAAGGTGTTATGAAATTAACTTGGGCATAAATTATACATTACATTCGCCAAGAGTTAAAGTACAAATGTGCTTATAAGTGCTCTTCTAATTGTACCTAAATACAGGACTTTAAGTTCATTTTATCCACAAAAGTTGATTTCTATTCTGGTTTCCTGCTGCTTTATTTTGATCCACGAAATCATTCCAACACGTTTTATTGTACTTTACAATACTTTAGACTATAATTTTCTGATCATAAACTGCTAACCCTGCAACTTTCTCTGGCCAATTAATTACTTCTACAGCTTCTTCTAATACTGACACATTTTCTTTTGCTAACCACCATTTTCAAACGGGTACTAACTACAAACAAATTTGGGTGACGATTCTTTGGTGAAGACAAAATGATGATTTTCTCATGATAGAATTGAGCTACAGAGACAACCAAGGGTCCATTCGATAGGGAATTTTTTGCTCTACAATCTTGATCAATGCTCTAGGTCATGTTGTGATGACAGAAATTGGCCAATGTTGCAAAAAAGGCCAGAAAAGCACCAAAACTATCCCAGCAAAATTACATTGAATAACCAACACTCAGACCCTTGAATTTGGTATGGTTAGATTCTCCTTAAAATTCTGTACAGAATTCATATAAGGTTCATGGTATGGTTGCTATCA
>JAXQGS010000174.1:0-25069 GCA_037040325.1 Mucor sp. M7501 | reverse complement strand
TCAAATGAACTGGTTGTGCGTATTAAAAAATCCGACCCGCACTGGTTGTGCATAACTGGTTGTGCGTATCATATCACTTTATTATAGTGTTTGTAGACATTTTCTCCGAAAACGTGTTTTGCATCTTTCGATAGTTGCTCTTCACAGACTAAAGAGATCGCTTTGAAATTAGCACCATTGGATTCCTCGTTCAATTTTACATGTAAAGGGTTAGAGAAATACCTGTCGTTCGAGTAGAAAAATCTTGTGCAATTGCCCCTGAAAGGTTTTGGGATGTCCAAATGCAGGTTCTGGAGAATCACAAAAAGAAGAAGCTTTGAAATTCAATCCCAGCTCAAGCTGCTGCTGCTGCTGCTGCTGCTGGTTTTTGCCCTGACATTCACCTTTTGTATAGTAAAAGACATTGAATAGACGTCTAATTGCTTTCGTTATGCTCAATCTCTACCAGTGGAACCCTGTGGGCTCTAATTGCATGCTACTTTATAGTGCTCAAAAATCCAAATATAAAAATCTGAATGCAATCTTGATTGTGCACGTTTCAATTACTCCTTGATATTAAATGACTTATTCATATGACAGGTACTTTAATGATTAAAATGATATGATAATGGTATATACAATAGTGATAGCGATGATTGTCATAATGGTGGTACTGATTGATATATATACATAAAACTGCAAAGAAAACAAAGAAAAGGAGGGGGGGACGACAAGAAAATTTAACTGTCATTTTCATCAAGCACCAAAAGATCTTCCCAGTCTTCACAGCTTAGCAAGTCGTCATCAAGGCCAATTGCATTCACCTTGTCAGTAGTCAGCTTCAGTATTCTACGTGATCTTTCCATTTCCATCATATCGCTACTGGTCGAGGTGTCTGATGTATCATCTGAAATGGGAGAGTTGTCGCGATAAAACAGTTCATCATTGGTAGATGATAAGAAGCTGATCGAGTCCTCCAGGCTAACTTGGTATATGGCTGTAAGCTTCTTCAAATTCAATATGATGGCTCGCTATAAAAACATATTAATGGTAATCATGAATGAAGATAATAAAAGTAACATCAGCACTTACTTGCAAAGACATGACTGTGAGTAAAAAGTGGGCTACCTCTGGCATGCTGAGTGTTGGGGGAAGAGTTGCTGCACCTTTTTGATAATGAATGATGGTTCCTTTATCGGTCATTCTCGAGCCATAAATAGTCAACGATAAGCCATAGAACTGCGAGCTGATGACTTCAACTGAATTGATGAGCGATGGGTGGGGCAGAATGGACTTGACATATGAGGCGCTTCTCTCGGAGTTCCTTGGCTTTCTGGATGTCTGCTTCAACATCTGCTTCTTTTGCTTCAGCTGGTTTGTCTTCACATGAAAAGATATCACCCAATTGAGTATTAAATAAGATAAGGTCCACTTTGACGTCCTTTTCATCACTAGCAATCTGTTTTGTCTTTTTCAAGTATTTGATAGTTGTCGCATGGCATTCAGTTCTACAAAAATGAATCAGACAGCACGTTAGCTCCACCTCTTTCATATTAGGGGTTTTGATATATGTTACCTCTTTGTAACATAGCAAGGATCAAACAGGAAAACAGCATCAAAAACATCCGCATACAAGTGCCCCTGGTACCACCCTTCCTTATGAGTAGTATCTCGCAATTGATCGCATTGATAAAGTAGTAGTCTGACAATAAACAACTGTTAGAATTGACGTTCATCAAGCAGAATATAAACAAGTCAACCTACAGTTTGGATAAAGCAATGTAAATATATGATTGAAGACCAACACGGGGAACCAGCGAGATATCTTTCACGATTACTTCTATATCACGCAGTGATGTTGCTTTGATGACCTTGATGAGAATTGACCTTTCGTTTTCAGTGTACTTGAGTGATAGTGGCATTTGTAAATCAACGGAAATTCGCTTCCTAATACTTGCGAAACGAACAGGGATAACACCAGGGGTTACGAGGTCCAACGTATTATCATTACCACTAGAGAAAATGGAGAGAAATGTGTTAATAACAGCAACTGAATACAGGAATTCTAGTAATCAAACTTACTAATAATCAGCTAAGCATCGTAGCTTTTCATCCAAGTTTAACCCCTTGACATAGCTTACAGATAAGCGTCTTCTTCTTTTGTTTTGAGATGAGGGTGATGGATCATTTTTGTCGACTCTCTTCAGCGCTGATGGTTTATTTGATGATGTAGACGTCGTTGCTGCTGCTGTACTTGACGATGAGGATGATTGTGGGGCCACTTCTTTGAAACTTGATGTTTGGTTGGATGATGGAGAAATAGTTGGATGTGCTAAATTTTGATTTATCACACTGGTCTTGTCCTTCAATACATCATCAACAACATGAGTGCAGTATAAAAGTCTCGATTGCTATGTCCAAGATGTTCATATTAAAGAATATTAGAAGAATATATGTAAAATATATGTGAAATGAAACATTTACCTCTACACATTTTTTCACCACGAGCGTTTTTACCAAGTCAGAGTTGATAACCCTGTCGCACTTCTCTAACAAGCCTTTCATGGTATGCTGTATCTTGACATTATCGGAAGCATAGTTTTATCCAAACCGTTTGAAAGTATGAACAAAATTCGACACGCAATCATATGAAATTGGCTTGTATTCATCCAGCAAAGCTTTAAACAAATCCAGTACTTTCCATGATTTGACGTGCGTGGTCTTGAAGTAATTTTCATAAAATGTAAACAGCTCATCTTCACCTTTGGAAAGAAAATATTAGAAGTAAATTCAATTGTTTGCTTGTAGACTTACTCGCTTCACACAATAAGGAAATGCTTGTGCTTGACATGTTGCTTATTAGTTGTTGACATGAAAATGGATGAAAGAGGATGAGAGGAAGAAAAAATGCAGCGTTTGGACTCGCGTAATACTACGCGCCTCAATTATAGAGAGTCGACGTCATCAAGCATAAGAAAACTCTGATTGCGAATATTTTTTTCTTTTCTTTTCTTTTTTTTTCTTGCATTTTCCATTTTCACAACACTCTGGTAAGTAACTAAGGAAATGCTGTACATAAGGGTTACTCGATAAGCATGAGTGTATCTTTACGACTAGATCGTATTGCTCTCCTCCTGTTTGTTTGCTCTACAAAGGCCTAATGGCCGGTCAGAAGCTCTTTGTATGATAAAGTAATACCCCTAGCTTTATACCCAAGTTTACTCTTACACTTCTTGGGTATAATACTACAAGGTTACTTGGTGGGCATGAGTTTATCTTTACGACGGGCTCGTATTGGTTTTCCCTTGCCTATTTGCTCTGCAAAGGCCTAATGGCTGGTTCAGATAAACTCTTTGTATGATTGAGTAACGCCCCAGCCGTTATGTTCAAGTGCATCTTTACGACTTGATCGCATCGCACTCCTTGGGCATATTCCTACATAAATGCCGAATAAGCTGGTGTATGAAAATTGTTTTGTGCATCTGACGATAAACTGTTTATGTAGAGGCTGCCTAATGTATTGCACATTATATTATGCTGATTATAAAATAACACATTACTAACTGCTTTATCATCATCTTTTACTCCCATGGCTATACCATGGTTAACGGGAGATTTAGAAGTATTGTATCGTAAACTCGCAGCAAGACAATATTTCGCAATATTCACTAAAGACCGATACCAACAAGCATTTACGGCAGTTCCTACTTCAATAATTGATTTCATAATCGCTTCTGTCGATTTTTGCAAATATGCAAGAATATTTTAATGCAACACACTACATTCTTCTTCATCAAGAAAAGTAAAATCATTGGAGGTGAAGACCGTGGCCTACAACAAAATGCTTTCTCCTCAGGACAGAATGACAATACAAAACCCTCTGAAAAGAAGGATGCGATTTAACCGAAAAGTTTACAGAAGATTAAAATACAAATAATATTACACATGGGGGTTTATATGATTTTATCTAATGAGAGTGAAATGGTGTGTTAATGAGGAATGCATGGTACAGTGCTTCCACTTAAAAACACTGCCCACTTGTGCGAGAAGCTAACTTGGATATTGACCAGGTTTGGGAGAATAAATTAGCCACCCTTTACAAATAGTTTGGCCAACTTTATAATTGTAATTCCTGAAAATGAATTTCTTTCACGAAGATAGTAGAGATAGGATTGTAGATAAGTCTGGTAAAGAAGTGTCAGCCTTCGTTGTTGCAGAATCATTATTTCACTAACAAATTTGAGGGATCTCCGCAAATAGGCGAAGAGCAAGAGCCCAAAGACACTGATATCGACGAAGCAGCTTCCAAAAAAGAGCGAATTATCATCGATCGCTCCTGTAACGATTGAACGAGGATACCCACCTTATTCCCCTGAGCTCAACTCTATCGGGCAGTTTTGAACAATTTTGAAGGATAGCGTCAGAAGAAGTTGACTGATGTGGAAGCCTCACTTTGAGGGTTATTGAAAGTTCCAGTTGAATATTTGCAGAATTTCATTCAGTATTCCATAAATCGTTTCCCTAAATGCTTAAATAAAGAATTTTTGTAATTTGCTTAAAATATCCGGCCAAATAAGTCTCTTTTATTATGGGCAATTCAGTCTCGCACAAGTGTAAATTGAGAGTGGAAGCACTGTAATTTTAAATTAATTTTATGATATTGGCCAAAGGCTCGCGGCAGCGTGAGCCGCCTAAACGCACAGTAGGCTGGTTTCCACCGAAACGAAACGTAGTAGGTCGAGAAACCATCCAAAGTGCTGAAAGGCTTGTACACGATAGTGCATTACATGTCAGAGACACCTCTTGCTTTCCATTATTGTAGCGCTTGTTGCGCTTTTTCAAGTGATTCATGTCACTTTTGCCAAGTTCTGGTTAAAAGTTGCACGTTTTTAGTCTAGTTATGATCTTGCTGTAAGTGCAAAATATCTATCATTAGATCCTCCCCACCCTCAGCTGATTCAACAGAAAGAATCTGGTAGATAAACATGAAGCATTTCCTTTTATTTCAAATAACCAAGGGGGTTTTTTCCATGTCAAGATATACGCTATACGATTACATTTACAGTTGATTGTGACGAATTGATTCAAAGCTCTCGGCTGAATCACTTGCTTTGTCTTGATCCAGATCTGTCCAACTGAAATCCGATTCATCAGCTGCTGGTGGTAATAATGTAGGTGATGGTGATGCTGATCGCTCAGCAAAAAAGTCATCTGAAAATGGATTTGCATCTTCTTCATCATGAATCACACCTGTAATAGAGTTGCCTTTTGAGCGAAGCAACTCTTTGCTTCTCTGCAGTTCTGCTTCTTCTTTAATCAATTGCTCCGTCTCTCTTTCCAGAAGGCTTTTGCGATTGGAAATGGAGCGTTCCATCTCAGAAAATTCATAATGAGGCAAAGGCTATATGAACAGATAAAGTTAATTAATCACCAATGAGAACGATGGTTTTGCCAAATACCTCCTTGTCAATAGTGCTGTGTTTGCGCTGTCGCAACTCGCTGGTTTGCAATGAATCTCGCTTTTGTTTCCAAATGCTCAATGGCTCGTTATCATCATCCTCTTCATCCTCAGTCTCATTGTCGAATAAAGGCACAGGCACATATTGACTCTTTTCATTGTGCATTCTCACATACTCTTCGTATTCTCTTTGCTCTTTTCTGTCTTGATGCCATTCGTACAGGGTATTGACAGCTTCATAGCCACCCCAGAGAACACAGCCGCCTCCCAGGATGATAGCTATAATTGCTAATGGATGCATTGGTATTGAATAATGTAGAAAAGAAGAATGAAAGAAAGAGCAAGAAAGAGATGGAAAGAAGAAAGCTAATTTATACAAATAACAACAAGCCACTGTTATATTGTTTAGCCTTGCACTAATAGCAGTTTTACATCACATGAATGCATCTCTTCCAGAGCATTGCACTTTCTTCTTTCCAGCATTGCAATGCATTGCGCCGCTCCAATGTCAAAGCGATGCTGTTTCCGTAAGGTACCACACTGTGTCGTGACTAGATACCGGTGCACAAATGCCCTCCTTTACGCTTCCCCCCAGCTGCTTGGAACTTGTCTTTTTTTGAAGTGTACTGCAGCATGTTTATCGTATCAAGACATCTTGTCGTTTCACAGCGATGGTAACTGATACTCCATCTTTGGCTTCTCATGCATCGTTCTCACTCTTGTATAGCGGATCCAGCCAATCACGAACTCTATTCACATCACTTCGCAATGTATTTCAGAGGTAATTGCTCAACACAAACAACAGATACAGCAGACACTGAGATGTTGTGATATAATTATAGAAGCAAAAATAAGGTGCCTATACCTAAAACAGTGAATGATACCCAATTACATCATGGAAAAACTCGGCAAGACTTGTTCTCATGGATGGAAAACTTATCAGATCAAGTAAGGGAAATGTGAATTTGACACATTCTTTCATGCAAACAGTAACCATGGCGACTAAAATCAATCGTGTGTCTACCTTGTTTGCAACAGCACTTAGGGAGTTACATTAAAGCCGAAAACGAGTGAGTATTTGCTTTTCCCTCGAGTTAAGGTTCCCATCTGTTGTTCACACTGGTGTTTAGATTCACACGTCAATCCATGCGTCAACACAAGTTTCTACATAAAATTGTGTTGCAAGAGATGAAACGAAGACTGTACATTCCAAATGTACTACCGCCGTTAAAGACAGTAGCGAATGGATACGAGTACTATTCAACTACATCAGCGTATGGCATGGTGTATCTGAGGAAAAAGCTAGGCGAAGGAAGAGACGCACCAGAGGTATTTATAGAGAATGAAACCGCTTCCAAGCCAAGAACCAGATTATTTATAGCTTCTACTAGCAAGTATTACTAAACTCGGGATTCTTGAGATCAATGAACATGTCTGTGCGAAAAGTGCTGCTATCGCCTGATCATTCGATATTTGCGTACAATACAGAGAGAGAAGGCATGGAATACGGTGAATTGCATTTCAAGGACCTGAACAATAGAGCAGATTGGGAGGCAAGTGAAACGTTGTGTATCGGGTTCACTGATGTTTACCTTTGAACCGTATTTATAGAACGAGGTTTTGGACAATGTCTTTAACTTTGTGTGGGCGAATGACCAGGTTGTCTACTACACAGTGCCCAATGCTCAGTTGAGACCCTATCAAGTAAGACATGGATGAATGCAACGTATACAGATTAACCGACATATTCTCCACAAGGTGTTTGCGCACGTTATTGGCACAGATCAATCACAAGATGTGCTTGTTTATGAGGAGCTAGATGACACTGTGTTTGTCGATATTACTAGCTCAAAAGATGGCGTAAGAAGCAACCTCTGAATACAATCTGTGCGATGTACATCTAACGATCCAGAGCAGAACTATGTTACCATCAATGCCAACTCACTGTCATCATCCGAGGTCCGAGTGATCGATACAAGCCATGACTTCACGCACAAGACTGTACCCAAGCTACAGCTAGTGAAGCCTCGTGTTCCTGGCGTTGAATACTATGTGGATCATCATGACGATACGTTTTATATATTGACAAATGCTGATGATGCCAAGAATTTCAAGCTGGTGCAGACACCAGATGGTGCCATTGGGAAAGCAAACTGGACAGACGTGATCACCATGAAACCCACAGAGAAAATAGAGGATGTTGATTTATTCCAGGTAAGCCAGAGACACAGCGCCCTAGCTATCGTTGCTAATTTGGTTGTGTAGAATAATGTGGTTATCTATGGCCGTAGAGACGGTTTGCCCATGATACTATGCCACGATTTACGTACAAAAGAGACGCATGAGGTGCAATTGCCAGAAAAGTTTTGCGTCTTGAATCCTGGCACCAATCTGGTATGTAGCTTGTGTGTGTGTGTGTGTGTGTGCAGAACAGAGCGTAACAAGAATTGACTGATGACTCTATACAGGATTTCAATACAGACGTCTTTCGTTTTTCCATCATTTCACCCTTCACACACGAATCCACCTATGAATACGACATGTCTACGCGCAAATTGCATCCTATTCGAGTGCAGTCTATCCGAAGTATGTGCAAACGATAGCAAAAAGTGTTTATACTAACTTTGAGTTGCACAGAATTTGACAGATCAAAGTTTACTTGCAGCCAAATTTATGTCAAATCACACGACGGCAAGCAGGTTCCTGTTACTCTCATACACAAGAAAGACATTGCACTTAATGGAAGGTACCTGCTGGATCAAGGGTGGTCCTTGAAGCGAGGCTGACATGATTTTCTGTAGAAATCCAGTGCTAATGAGATCGTACGGTGCTTATGGCACGTCCACAGACATTGAGTTTCGAGTAGAACAGTTTCCGCTTATTGAGCGTGGCTGGGTAATTGCGTTGGCTCATGTGCGGTACGTTGTTTAAGGTGTCTTTTGCTCGATGGATCCATAGCTTAACTTTCTTTGTGATCTAGTGGAGGTGGAGAATTAGGGAAGGATTGGTATGAAGATGGAAAACTGGACAAAAAGATGAACAGCTTCAAGGACTTTATAGCAGTGGCAGAACATCTCGTGTCATCCAAGCTCACTTCGCCCGATCACCTTACTGCGATGGGCACAAGCGCGGGCGGCTTGCTTGTCGGTGCCATGCTTCATATGCGACCCGACCTCTTCAAAGCCTTGGTGCTCAAAGTGCCATTTGTCGATCCACTGTCATCCATGCTGAATCCTAAGCTCCCACTCACCCAGATCGAGTACCCCGAATGGGGAAACCCTACAGAGGATCCAAAGGCATACGACCTCATTGAATCCTACTCGCCCTACGAAAACATCAATGCAGATCTCTTCAAATCTCGCACTTCCATGCCATCGCTGTTTGTCACAGGAGGCATGAAAGATCAGCGGGTAGCGTATTGGCAGCCGTTGAAGTTTGTAGCTCGTCTCCGCCACTTTACACCACCTACATTCAATAGCACAACGCTGCTGAAGATGGATCTTGACCGCGGCCATTTTGGCGGCGGAGGATCTGAGCAGGACTCTCGATTATCGGATGTAGCAGAGCAAATGGCGTTTCTGATATCCCAGGTTCAAAAGTAATAAAGACATCGGAAATTTTGCGTATATTCGTCAGTTGTTGTATAGTCGTCGATCAAGCGATAAGTACACAAACATTGCAGCGTTGGGATCATGTCGATCCAGCATCAGATACTAGCACATCCGTGGACATCTGAAACCAGCATTTGCGTTCATTCAGGTTTGTTCCGCTTGGCAGTCAACAAACCTGAATCTGACAAGAGCACTTAGCGAAAGATATAAATATCCCTTGGTATTGTTTTTTCCCTTCTTCTTTTTCCTTTATACTTGTTATTTGATTAGATGCCTCAACAGACGCTTATCTCCAGAATTCCGCCTAGATGGAGAGCAGCCAGCGTCATTTTTATTTGCTTTTTGGTCATCTTATCTACGTATCATTACAAACACGCAAATGACGACAATGCAGCCTCTCAGAGACAAAAGCCTATCCTGCCTGACGACAGGTATTCTGCAACATCCTTCAAACCCAAACAGGCTCCTGGAAACGACATGCACTTTCAGTCGCAGCTGCCTAGAATCCAGACTGACTTTGAGGCCGAAACAGAGGAGGAAAGACAGACAAGAGAGAGCAGAAGGGATGCTGTCAAAGCGTCGTTTATGCATGCATGGAACGGATACAAGACATACGCCATGGGAGCAGATGAATTGCGGCCGCTGACAAACAAAACAAACAACCCCTTTGGAGGATTAGGCGCTACCATGATCGACAGTCTGAGCACCATGCTCATCATGGACCTGGATCAGGAATTCCAGCTAGTACTGCCGCTGGTGGATCAGCTCAATGTACATGTCAACGAGTCGCTGAGTGTGTTTGAGACTACCATTCGCTATATTGGAGGTCTCTTGAGCGCATACGAGCTGTCAAACCACCCAGAACGAGACGTCCTGCTGAGAAAGGCCGAGGAATTGGCCATTGCATTACTGCCGGCTTTCGACACACCATCTGGGATACCGTATTACAGATTCAACCCTATAACGTAAGTTGGCAAGTGAGGTCCCGAGTGAAGAAACCCTAATAACAATGGCATAGGCTTGGTTATGACTCTTACCGTACCTATTTAGCTGATGCTGCTACGATTCAACTAGAGTTCTATACTTTATCACATCACACAAAAAATCCAGTATACGCTGAAAAGGTAACATTGCCCCTTGATCCAATCGATGCTACCAGCACATTGACATTTCATACAGGCTCAAGCAATCACTGATTTTTTAGAGTCATACAAGCGAAGTGATTACAAGTATGGAGCCATTCCTCCAGGCCTGTTTCCCAACGAAATCAATG
This sequence comes from Mucor sp. M7501, assembly GCA_037040325.1. Classification (NCBI taxonomy): domain Eukaryota; kingdom Fungi; phylum Mucoromycota; class Mucoromycetes; order Mucorales; family Mucoraceae; genus Mucor; species Mucor sp. M7501. The sequence continues at coordinate 14,748 of JAXQGS010000174.1, read as the reverse complement.
TTAGAACGGGCAAGTTTTTGCTCTGTAGGTATCACCCGTCATTCTGAATGTTTCCAATGCTAATGATGAATATAGCTTCCATTGGATTCGGTGCAATGGGCGACAGCGCATACGAGGTTTGTGTTCAGCCCACTGTTGCCTGCATGATGTGTGATTAATGGCTCACTCGATGATAGTACTTTTTGAAGGAGCACATATTTACAGATGGCCAAGTGCCCCAATTTTCGCGCATGTGTAAGTAATCTACAGCTAAATTTATCAGTTAACGCTAATAGTTAGAGTAGATACAAAGGCAATTGATTCCATGAAGGCCAAAATGCTGGTTCAGATACCAGGAACGAAAATGCTGCATCTTCCTACATTTGATATCAAACGAGGCAAAGTTGAGGATACCATGGATCATTTAGTAAGTTCATCTAGACATGTACTATGTACTGTCAAATTTGCTGATTTTCCTGTTGTAGACATGCTTTGTACCCGGCATGCTGGCTATGGGATCCAAGCTATTCAATCGACCTGAAGACATGACCATTGCCAAGGGCATTTTAGACACTTGCATCTACATGTACCGCTCCTCAAACACCAACCTCTCGCCCGACGTTTGGACCATCGATAATGACGAGTTTATGCCTTATAGCAAATACACATTTGGAAAGACAAAAGAGCAAGTAAGCAAATTGGGCGCATGGTGGAACAAACTCGCTGGGCCAGCCATCACGGACCAAGCTGAAGTTCCCAATACCAAAAATCGTACACTGGATGCAGTGGCCCAATTGCCTCTTGGCTGGGTTGTGTCAAACGATGCCCGTTATCTGTTACGTCCAGAAACGCTTGAAAGCTTGTTTGTCCTCTATAGAATTACAGGCGATCCAAGATACCAGGAATATGGCTGGGAGATTTACCAAGGCATTGAAAACTACTGCAAAACTCCTAGCGCTTATGCTTCAGTGAAAAATGTCCATTCTTACAAGAACAAGCCAGTCATGAACCAAATTGACAGTATGGAGACGTAAGTTGTTGACAGGAAGAGGCTGTGCTCACGACTTGTTGCTTATCATGTTGTATAGATTTTTGCTCGCGGAAACATTTAAATATCTGTATTTGCTGTTTAGCCCGCCAAATGTGATTTCTCTTGACGAATATGTGCTAAATACCGAAGCTCATCCGTTGAAAAGACGTCCATTCCAAGCACAGTTCAATATTAGACATTAACTAGTATTTCATATTCAATACATAGAAATGCATCAAACAGTTTATTATACACAAACCACTCCCTATTTTTTGCCAATAATCTTAAAAGTGCCATTTGCTAAAGCTTCACCCAGATATCCAGTCGCATACCAACCATCAGCATCAAGCACTTCAGAAGTAGCTGCTTCATCGTTATAGTAGCCGCCAAATACATTGTTACCTCTAACCCAAATTTCGCCTCGAGGATTAGGGCTGTCTTCAGCATGCAATGAGCGCTCAGGTACATCAATCAATTTCACCTCGTTACATGGTAATGGGGCTCCCTTTGCTTCAGGGAGAGCATTGTAGTCGTAAAACATGGAGGCTGTGATGGAAGATGTTGTTTCTGTTGTGTTGAATGCCTGCAAGACCTGGACGCTCAATACTGCTCTCAAGAATGTAGCCAAGGCAGGATCGGTATTGTCATCTAATAGCAATGGTGAGCGTTGGCTAGCGAAAAAGGGAGCAGCGAGTAGTGCCACTTACCATTGTCAATGAAGATAAGTCTCAAGTTTCCTCCAAACAAGGTCTTGCGAATGTCTCTGAATACCAGCATATCGTACTTGCAATCCTCAATCAAACGACTTTCCTTGAGGTAGCCTTCCTTGATACTGAAACCACGCTTAAACAGGAACGACTTGCCGTAGCGCGATTGAATCAATTGTTTGACTTGGTGAAGGAATGCTGGTCCGCTATCGTGTATGCTGCGTCAGTCAATGCACGGCGTATTCTCTAGCTGTCAAAGTTACCTGGCAAAGATGGTAGGCTTGGCTTCAGCAATGCGCGCGAGAGATGACGCAACATCAATGCTTTGCTCGTCATCGATTTCCTCTCCAAATGCAATAGATCCTCCCAACAAACTGACAGCTGCTACCAATACATGTCCAAATACATTGTCTATAGACGATGGCTTCATAAATATACTGCTTTGTATACTATCCTGCTCTCCCCACTTACCGATAGGCAAATTCAGCATCAATCTGTCCTTGGGTGTAACTCTTTGTTGAGGTGGAACAACCAACAGATAAGACGCTACAAGGAAATAGTCAATACTAGCCCCAATTCAAAGCACCCAGTATCCTCTACTTACAAACACTGGAGAGCAAGTTCTACTTTGCCAAAGTATTCATTAGCAATCAGTGAAAACGATACAGCGAGACCAAATCCACTTACCTTTTGGGTCAACACAACGCCACTCTTGGAGTCCTACACAGATTAAGCTGATCAGTACATTGCAAACGCTTTCCAACATGCTTAAACCTACATGTTGAGAGGAGTAATAGATACTGGCGATATCGCTAGGGGCTAATTGCAATGATCAGGAATCCACACTGTCTATCTCTCCGTTTTCTCAGACTTACCAACTGCAACAGCTTCATAACTAGCTGTCTTTCCTCTTGTTTCCAATTCCTCAAATGACACTAATTCGATGCCATTCTCTTGTGCCTGTTGCTTATCTGCAGCAGATGCTTTGCCAAAGACAACAATCTTCTTTAGGGAAGTTCCCTTGGCGAGTGACAAGACTCGGTCCAAAAGGTCGGCGTCTGTCAGCAACACCTTGAGTGCAGTCTTTTCAATAACATGAGACAAGTGTGTGGTAGATGCAGAAGCTGAGACAGGCACAGTAACAAGTCCATTACGGTGGCATGCTGCAGATGAATGTGTGTTAACCTACGCTATGTTGTTTGCACCATGGCTCATTGCTTACCAATTTCAGTGAGGACAGTGTCTAGAGTATACACATTATTAATATTTCTCGGTTGCAGCTCGCATATCTTATCAACTTACGGAGAGAGTTTCTAGCATAAATACCGACAAAGGAGTTCTCATCTCCGGATTGAGGAACCAATTCTGCAATGCTTCGAAGGCCCTGATAGACAAGCGGAACTCTCTTGCTAATATCGTCTACATAGGCTGTTAGTACTGGCCCGTCTGCACAGGGCAGCTCCATGCGTACCGTAGTTTGACTATAACAAAAACAATGAAGATTTAGCAATGCATTTGTCTAAAATAGGCACATATCAGCTTACGTATTGAGCGTTGGTGTCTTGAGCCAAGAACTCTGCCGTCTTGTTCTTCTCCAGTCCACCCAGTCTGTAGAACTCGGCCATCGTGCGAATGGATCGGTCAAACGTAGAGCAGAGTGGCGTGCCCATGGGATACATTCTGGAGCGATACACAGCACTCTCCTCTGGGTGTCGAAGTCGCGAAACATCGGATTGAGTGTTTAGCAACAAGGGATGGATGTCGGGCGCCTTGGAGTTTCTGACAGACAGCAAGGCTGCGGCTCCAACAATTGAAGTCAATAAAGCATAACTCAAAGTGTCCAATTCGATGGTCATTTTCTCTTTTGTGATGAATTGATTATCAAAAAGGAAACAAAAGAATGAAAGGGTTGTTTTTAACCTTTTATACCACCACCAGCAAGCGATTATGTCTCCGCCATTGTCATGTTGGAAATGGGCTCATGGTTTGTTGAACCTTATGCTGTGCCTGAATGGGAGAGGCTTTTTGATTCAAAGATACTGAAGGAGGATATATAGGTTTATTTACAGCAATTAGTGCCTGTCAGAGTAATGTACTGCAGTCTATGCAAGTGTGATGAAAACAAAGGGTAATATGAATGCTATAAGAAGCAATGTCTGATCTAGTGATACGGCGTTCGACTCTTGAGAGTCTGTCTGGAGAAGAAAGTTCTTGACCATGGATCCAATCCAAAAGTGCTGTGCCTCTTCAGTGTCCAAAAGTCCATTTTCATCTGCCACCACGCCAATGCGCCAAACAGGGTGCTGATGGGCATTGTGAATGGCTTCTGTGTCGTCGTCCACTTCGTCATCGTCATCCACATTGTAAAAGCTGTCGTCGCTGTTGTTGCTTTTGGAGGTGTTTGTCTTGCCTTTGCCCACTGCATTGATGCGGCAGTTTTTGCAAGGCGGATGCGGTGGCGAATAAAAGGGATTCGACAAATCTTCTGTTGAGATGCCAGAAATCGAGGATATCCAATCCAGCAGACCTGCAGCATTGGTGAAGACTTCAATCACCGTATTCTGCGCTCCATTGGTGTGGGTATTCAGTGCCACAGGACATGTAAGCTGATCTGATTTGACATCGCGAGCACCAAAGATACGAGTCAAATCACCCAAGACAAAAGGCACATTCATTGTGCGGTTTGTGGCCGGATTGCGAACAGGATGGTAGACAATGAGCGGCCCGCCTGAATCGCCATGGCACGCCACATGGTTTTCCGTGTCTGATCTGCTTTCAATGTAGTCGGTGCTTTTAGGGTCGAATTTGGTGATATCCAACGGCAGCAATTGCAAGGTTTCCGCTAGATGCCCCTCTAGGTCTGAGTAGCCAAATCCTACCAATTCAGCCTTGCTTGGCAACGACAGGGACATGGAGGGGGACCAAAATGGCACTCGTTTTATGCGAGCAGATTTTTGTAGTGGGAATTCCAGCTGGATAATGGCAGCATCGTATCTTACATTCAGTGTGCCTGAAACATTGTACAGTGGGTGGATCGTCCAATCAACAATGGCCATTGCCTTCTGCTTGTCGCGGTGAATGTCGTTATACAGGGCAAAGTAAGGGTTTTTATCTCTTGTGAATTGCGTTGGGTGAACAGGCGCATCCACGCAGTGAGCTGCAGTGAGTATCAGCGGCGGATCATACGAAATCAGCGTACCACCACACACATGGGGATTGCCAAGCATAATGTAAAAGGGATACTTGTTTTGACTTGTCACATCTTGGCCCCACTGAACCGCCTGTGTGGTATGAAGACAGCATGCGAGAATGAGATACAAAATAGCAGAATACATCATTTGCGAAATGTAACTATGTATTTACAGAAAAAGAAGGAAAAAGAAATCATGTCGTTGTAGAATTATATGTGAAATTGCTGTCAAAAATCAACATAACATTCCCTGTTGTGGTATTTTATAAAAAGGGCCCCCTTATATGTCTTTATTTGAATGTTTGTTGCTAATAGTTATAAGCTTGTTGTGGTTGTCCTGGATATCCAGGAGTTGTTTGAGGGGCAACATATTGCTGCTGTTGTGGCTGTTGATGCTGCTGCTGCTGCTGCTGCTGCTGAAGTGGAGGTGAAGTATAATTGGCACCTGGATATCCTTCAGGTGCGCCCGTGGTGGGAACATAAGCGGCATAATTTTGCTGCTGAGGAGGAGCTTGTTGATTTGAAGTATAGTTGGCATCTTGAGAAGGTGTGGCAGCAGGGTAAGATGGAGAAACATAATCAGAGGTTTGTTGTGGTGGTGGTGGTTGCTGTTGCTGTTGCTGTTGCTGTTGTTGGTTATCATATGAAGGTTGGTATGGGCTCTGTTGAGCGTTGTAATCATATTGAGGTTGTTGTTGCTGTTGCTGAGGAATTGCAGCATTGTTCACTTGGGGAGTGGCCTCAGCATTGTAGGCATATGTTGGTTGTTGAGTGGGTGTTTGATGCTGTTGTGGAGCAGCAACAGTGGCAGGGCTTTGAGGTTGTTGCTGTTGCTGAGGCTGGCTAGATGGTGGCTGATAGCCGCCGTAAGGTTGCGATGGGTAAGGTTGATAACCACCATAGCCACCATAAGGCTGCTGTGGTTGGTGCTGTTGCTGCTGTTGCTGAGGATCATAAGAAGGTTGGCTACTAGGAGGATATCCGCCATAGCCGCCCGCAGATGGGGATGAATACCTAGCAATAGAACTGGACAGCATGCCATCGTACATTGTTCTAGCTTGCATGAATTTCTCGTTCAAAGCAACCAATTCATCTAAAAACACTATTAACATCACTGCCTGCGCTTCACTGCCCATGACTCACCTTTCTTCAGACTGTACTTTTCGATTAATTTGACCAATTTAGGTCTAATAGACAAGGTACTATTATACAAATTCTGGAGTTCTTCGTTGTCCGAGAAGGAATCCTTGGCGCGAGGATCGTTACTAGAGAGCATTTCCAACAAACGATCAATGTTGCGGGTTTCGTTCATCACTTCATTCTCGACAGAGGCTTCTTTTAGCAAATCAGAAGGGGAGGGATCCACGATTTTCTCGACATAGTTGACAGGAAAGATGCCCGTCTTTCCACGCAATTCACCTTTCCACCAGTCGCGGTATACACTCTCAATCACACGGATGATATCGCCCTTTTCAAAACCAAGCTCGCCTTGTTCGGTGGGTTGGAAATCGTACAAGGCTCTTACTCTGGAGATCTGAGGAGCAGCGTCTTCGTCTTTGGGCTGTAAGTTGCGCATAGCATTTAATATGTGTACATGAAAATGTCATTTGACTATTGTTACCTTGGCGGATGCAGTGTTGGCGGCGGCAGCAGCATGAGCAGTAGTAGAAGCAGCAGGAGCTGCAGATGACTAGAAAGAGATAGATTACGTATGTTAATACAAGACACACACACAGCCCCTTTCCCTTGTTCTCCGCACTATTTACTCTGTAAGAGGGACGATTCTCTGATTCAGAAAGAGACAACGCTAAAGCGAGCTGGAACTCTTCCTCCTCCTTTTGTTTATCCAATTCGGACTAGTTTGTATAAGAAATAAGAAAAAACTCATTAAAAAGGATCTCTCTCTCTTTGTTACCTGAGTAAACTCCTTTTTAGGCTTTTGAGGTGATGGGAACTGGATTCCTTCGGCACGCAATGAATGGTACACTTCGTTCATCAGTCCAAGCGTAGAATCAGCTCTAAATTCAAAAGAGCACATTTGAATAAACTCTAGGATTCTCAATCTCACTTTAGCGTGGACCGTCTATGCAAACTGATTAATCTTGGGTTGCGCATCAACGATGGATCTTGTCAACCTACTTTATCATGAACCAGCTTTGTTAATGTGTTGGTGAATGAGCGGGAGGAGATCTCACGGTGCACAGTGATGTCGCAGTTCTTGACCAAAGCCTCGGTCAGCTAAGAGGGAACACATGTTAGATGCGAGTGCTTCTCTACACACAAGGCGAGATAGTTACAGCAACGGCATAGAGTTGGACGTTGGGATTCTTGTTGTTTAATCGCTTCTCTACCGCAGCAACACACTCTCTAGCACTGCAGATGACAAACGAAGTGGGATGAGTAAACAAGAACAGCTATTTCCATCAGCCATGCGTACCTTTCTGGTGAAGCGCGAGTAATCTTGTCGGTTACTGCCAAGATAAGCTCCCAGTTCTCGACGGTGAGGTTTTCATTTGTTGCAGCGACTGATGCTTGTCAGTGATCAGACAGACATGTCTTGGATGGCAGCATACTTACTGACAGACTCATCAAACGGATTTGCTCTTGAAAACATGGTTAAAAATCAAATAGATGGTAAAATTAAGGAAAAGAAGAAAAAAGAGGAAAAAAAGAAGGAGGATGGATTTACCAAGAAGGAATATTCATTTTCCTGGGCAGTGATGATGATGGTATATGGAGTCCAATTGGATTCATGACCCGATGTGCTCTTTTGGAAATAAACTAGGCACTGTATCACTCGAAACGCCCTTCATTCAAGCAATGCATCTGAATGGCAACATGTCAAGAGGATCAGACATACAGATTCAGCAGTTCTTTCGCAAAAGGCTTTGCCACAGAAACTCACAAACAAGGAGAAGGTCAGTTTTCATGGTAATGAGTTATAAGCTACTACCGCCATTAAAAGTAAAAAGCCAAGACTTTTTGACCTAGTAGCATTTGATGCGTACAAAAGGCATAGCGCTTGCACACATCATTTTTGAGCTTTCTACATGAAAGGCAATGTATTGATATCAGATGATTAACTACTGTTGATTTGCATTTTGACGCAGTAAAGCCCTGGCAATGGGGGTAAAGAAACATCAATCAGGCAACAAGAAGCGCCTGCTACGATCCAGAATACAATACATATTTGCGCATCATTTGCACTTGAGCTGTAGTGTCGCACTTTATTGATTTGAATCGATAAGATGATCGTTCGTATGTGTATGAATGAAATGTGTAGATCGCAATATATATTGGTCGTCCAAGAAACAGCAAGTTTGTATGAATGTGGATTAAATCATGCGTAGTGATCAGGCATCTTCATCAGATTTATCTCCTTGGAATTCGTCCTAGCAACGACAGTCTATTAGTCATCCACTTTAGTATACTTTCTTGTAGTCAGCTTACGTCTGATGATTCTTCTTCGTCCTCGTCCTCGCTTTCTTCCTTTTCAGCGTCAGCCTTGGTATCGCTCTCATTGCCGCTTTCATTGGCCTTGTCTGCAGATGCTTCGTCTTTTCCAGCCTGTTCCTCCTCGCCCTCTTCGTCTTCGCTACCACTAGACACATCCACCGCATAAGAAGGTCTGTTTTGACTATTGTTTCTAGTTCTCGTTCTGCGGCTAGTTTCATTGATGATCAAACTAGTATCCAGGCTGTCTAATTCTGCTTTCAATTCTCTCTCCTTTTTGACAGCTTCACACTTTTCAAGAGTGGGTCTGCCGTGGACACCCAGTTCCTCCAACATGGACTTTAACTTTCTAACTTCTGCTGCTGTATTCTCACAATCTTTCAATTCTCTAGCCCTAGAATGCGTCTTTTGATCAGCAAATAGTGACCCACAACGACAGCATGAGACCCTTACCACACCTTGCGAACACCACATTTGTTGATAAATTGTTTGAGTCGTTTTACGGCTTCATCATCTTTTGCCTATGATGTGCTTGTTTAATATGGCGGCTGCAAATGGCGAAATGCGTCAAGCGTCATAATTACCGTAGCAGCGCTGGATTTCGTAGTTTTCTTTGTAGTCTTTTTGGTTCTTGGTGGAGGTGGTGTTGAAAAGTTATTTTCGTCTGCCTCTTCCTCATCATCGTCATCATCTGCCTCGTCCTCTTCTTTGTCGTCTTCGTCGCTGGCATCCTTCATTTTCTCATCTTCAGAGGCTTGTTCATTTTCCTCATCTTCACTATCCGAGATGACCCTTTTCGACTGCTTCCTTTTTTGTCTAGTTTTCTTTGGCATAACGTCTTGTTCGTCGTCGTCGTCAGAGTCAACTTTAGCCTTCTTGTTGACAAACAGCGCCTCCTCTTCTTTTTCGGGAGAGGCAGCTTTTCTCTTTTGTGGAGAGGATTTAGCTGGAGAGGCCTCTCTGCTTGAATTAGCAACCACTGGTGTGTCTTTTTGAGACTTTTGCTCGTCTTGTAATTTGGTATAGGTCTTATCAATAATCACAGCGAGCATCTTTTTGTAAGGTTTCTGCTTTAAAGCATCTTTCTCTAATCCCTACCCAAGGAATCAGATTCACTAGGCACTCGCTCTCATCAATAATACTTACGTAGTGGGTTTCCAATTCGCTGCGAATTTGACTTGCTGTCAAAGAACTTCAAGCATGATATTTAGTATGGATGATAATACTTGACCACAAAAGTATGACATTAACTTTACCTGGGATCTCCATTCTTGATGATGCTGTGATGACAGCGTGTTAATAACAGGTTGATGAGAGCTCACTAGCAACTTACTTTTTCACTTGATTGTGAAAGTCTGGCTTTTCAAGCAGCTCAGGTGTCAAGTCTACCATACTGTCAAACAGAAAAGCGGAATGAAAAAAAAGAGCATTGAAATGCTGAATCTGGTCTCGCGTCTTAATTTTGAACGCGTGCCTGACATTCACCCAATAGCGAGAAGAAGAAAGCCACATTTAATGGTATCTGTATGACAGACAAGAGGTAACATTTATATACTCAAATGTCAAATTTCAAGAGGCAGCAGCATGCGATTGAAACCCACAGAGTAACACTGGTAGATATTGAGTGTAGCATAAGCAATTATAGACGTCTATAGTGTCGTTTACTATACAAAAGGTGGATCCCAAGGCAAAAAGCAGCCTGTGCTGAGATTGAATTTTAGAGCTGCCACTTGTTCCCCAGATCACCGATTTGGACATCCCAAAACCTTTCAGGGGAAATTACACAACATTTTTATACTCGAACAGCAGGTATTTCTCTAAAGTTTTGGATGTAAAATTGAACAAGGAATCCAATGGTGTTAGCTTCAAAGCAACCCCTTTAGTATATGGAGAGCAACTGTCGAAAAATGCAAAACACGTTTTCGGAGAAAAGGTCTACAAACACTATAGTAAATCGATCAAAAGACACTTTTATATGCTCCAATGCGTTTCTACGATTGTTTTGAGCATAGAAATACCATAATAGAAAACTTCGTTTTCAAGGTGAAAACCTTCATCATTCAAAATCATCAATTTTTCCCTTGCTAGTACAAGGCAAAATTTGCCAGAAATCGATGATCAACTCGATCCCCCAAAAATCAATGAAAAGTGATCCATTACCTAATGTCAGGTCGTAGAACACGATGGCACCTGTTTTGAGGCCGAGATCGCGGTTTGTTGGCGAGATACAAGCGATTTGAACCCTTGATTTTACAGTGGTAAATACATTTGGGGGCTGCTCACTGAAGATTGCACTTATTAACATCAGATTTGATGGTTTGTAGTTTATCATCTAGCGAAACAGTATATTATGCGCACAAGAGGGACACGAAGGAAGCTTGGATTGAGTTTGACATTGCATCAATTTCAGATGTATTGTGCAAATGATCAAGCTATAGTTGCTCCTTTGAGACGCATGCCAGCGGAGGCGAGAGATTTGTTGATCTGGAACGATGCGATCGTAAAAGAGTTCAAGGCAAATACCAGGGCTCACAATTCAGCATTGAGATTCACTTCTAAGCATTGAATTAATACAATAATCTGAATCGATTGATTGACATTGTATTATTTAGCGGATAAGCGAAGGTGGGATACCTCTCGTCTAACTCTCACAAAGCCTTTCCTTACTATTAGAAACTACCTATCATATCGTCAAACAAACCATTTATTTCTTTTGATTCAACATTGGGTTAATCGGGCAAGCCTATGTAAACGCCTTGGTTTATGACGGTAGCCTTCTAAAGCATGAGCACATGAGACATCATGGTTTTGATCTGGTTTCTATTATGCGAGGGGCTGAGCTCCTCACTCAAATCCCCTCCGGATTATTGGCTTCGCCGGTGGTTGTCCTGATATAAAGTCCAATAGTCACAAGAATGCATTACTCTTCTATTTCTTTTAAAGCAAAACGTTTAAACAAGAATGGAAGAAGACGCTTTGTAAGCAGCAACAGCACATAGGTCCAGCAGTTTATCTAATCAACATGAGTGCAGCTTACCTAGTGAAAATGACAGATTGAAGGCGCAGATCAAAGAGATGAGAACAAGATGTAAATACGTTGAATGCACTGGGTACAGCAATTAGTTACTGACAAAGTATCACATAGTGGCAACAGCAACTGTACGAGATAAACAGCTCAAAAAGGAACTAATAGAAGAGGATCTATCTTACATGACTGTATCAACGCTTGCAGATCTGATACAAGGTAACTTTTGGAGCATAATTTCATCATTACCGTTTGATTGAACTATTGTTTGCTTCTAGATCCTACTCGAGTGGCTGATTTTGAGTTTGACACCATGGGAAGAGAGGTGTGATAAGAGAATAACATTTTATGGATCACTGTATCTCACGATTGAATCCTGTAGGTGTTTGCTAAAATGATGTCGACGCTGGAAGCCTGCTGTCTGCGAGAAGCTATCAGCTATCATCGTCTGGCAGGACGCACCTTGTTCAAATTTAAAGGCGATCGTAATTGTGTCCGTCTCGAGACATTTTACGACAAAACATACAAGGAATCCTATTACATCTTTTACGAAAAAGACCAAACCTACCTCTCAAGTTTGGCCAAAAGCATGCGACATTCTTTGATAGAACACCATACCATACCAAACTTTATACATCTGAGTAGCATAGAGAAAGCGCATCTGCCTGATGATTTCGATGTAAGTTTACAATGGCACCGTCAACTTGTGTAGCTCATGTATTGTACCTAGACATTCATTCGCATTGTGCATGACCAGCTCCAAGCCTACGTGACCAAGCGAGAAATCCTGAAGGAGGTAGCTCAACTCAAGAAAACGCACGCCATTACAATCAAGTATCAAAGCGAATCTATTCATAAAGTGGAAATTGAAGTAGTGAACGTCCAAGGTCAAGCAATGCTCATTGACATGTCGTTTGAAGACAGAAGCTCAGCCTATCCAACGACTGCTGTCATTCGAGACAACCGAGACCCAACAGCAGATGCGGACGAGCACCTTTCACACTTGGCAGCACAGTTCAGACAAAGGCCCATGGTAGATGTGTTGAAGGAACTTTTAGAGACAGAGTTGGAGCAGAGAACCCTGCAGGACCATATGGAACTCGATTAGATGGCTGGCCATATTCGTGATTGTGTAGATACCCACCATTAAATCTTAAATTCATCTTGTCTTGTAAACGCTGTGTGATTTTTCTTTTCAGACCTTCTCTGTTACATCGAGAGATATTCTCCTGCTGACAAATACCTTGAGCAGATATGTTAGATTCTGCAGAAAATTGGGAATATGAGGGTGTGTACTACATGGCTCAGGGTCAAATCGGGGTTCAGGTTGCACCGCCATTGCTTGTTTATTGATTTATGCCTGTGTAATGCATTATGCGTGTTTCCCAAGAGCGACTGAGGAGACAACACCGAAGATGTTAGACGCGTAGCTTCTCATACTAGCCTGTAGATTCACAGCTATATATGCAGCAACGACAAGCAAACAGATTGCTTGTAAGCATGGTTCATTTTTGGAAAGAAACTTGAGTGTACTGAATTAATTTACTCTGGCATTGCTCTTCAATCGAGTCCTCTTTCATGGGAACATCTCAACTGAACACAAGGTATTGCAGTGGCAAGAATACCCCCAACCCAAAACCCCTTGTAAGGTTATACAGTACAAGCACAAAAGCTACTTTTTGACATTACAGCACCGAATCAAATGTATCAAATGATGGTTTTCCATGGATCTAAGGTGGTGCAATGTTGCATTATAAGACTGCTCTCACTTGTGCCAGTATCTAAAAGAAGCAGGCTTCTGGTATTTCTGCGCAATACATTTACAGTGAATACAGTGGATTTGATCAGGCCATGTGCAACCTGATTTTTCCCTGAGAATAACAAGAAAGGGTTTTCATTACAAATTATAACTTTATTAGATAATACATGAAAACAATTCTCAAGGTTCTATGGGTATCATGTTCTCTAGAAGGATTATATAATATGCCCTGAAGGGATCACTGTGGTCCACTTAACTCGTATAAAAAGGCTATACACTTGTCAAATTCTTTCCATAATTACCACATTTCTAAATCATGAAATTACTCTCCTTGATTGCTGCCTGCGCCTTGGTTTCTGCTGGCATTGAAGCCAAAACCTTCCTTTTTCCTATCCCTCAAGACGTCGAATGGTCTGGTACCAGCGGCATTCTGTCTAGCAACTTTAAGTTTCAAGGTATTCAGAACAAGCATGTGCAAGCTGCTGCTGATCGCTATCTGGCCCTGATCAAGAAGGAAAAGTGGGAGCCTGTTCAAGTCTCTACTGATAACTCTACCGTCAAACTGGCTCGCAATGAGATCCAAGGTATCAACTTTCAAGTGTCTGACAATGCCGCCAAGTTGGATGTCGATGTTGATGAGTCCTACAACCTGGTTGTTCCTGAATTGGGTGGTTTTGCTAATGTGCGTGCCAAAACTTGGGTAGGCGCTCTCCGTTCTTTGGAAACCTTCTCTCAACTCGTCGTCTCTGAAGGCGGCAAATTGGTTGCCCACACTGCCAACATTACCGACGCTCCTTCTTATGGTCATCGCGGTATCTTGCTTGATACATCACGTAATTACTACCCTGTGGATGATATCTTGCGTGTGCTGGATGCTCAAGCTTACAACAAAATGAACGTATTGCATTGGCATGCAACTGACTCTCAATCATGGCCACTGTACTTTAAGGATCATCCTGAGCTTTCTGAAAAGGGCGCCTACTCTAGCAAGGAAGTCTATACCCAAGCAGATGTGCAAAAGATCCTGTCCTATGCCGAGGCGCGTGGCATCAGAGTCGTACTTGAAATTGATATGCCAGCTCACACAGCTACCATTGGCGAGTCTCATCCTGACTACATGATTTGTACTGACGAGTTCTGGGCTGCTTATGCCGCAGAGCCTCCTGCAGGTTAGCTCTATTGACGCTCAAAGCATGAAAATGTAAACATCTCTAACAATTTTTTTTTTTTTGCTCAACAGGTCAATTGAATCCTATCAATGACGAAGCCTTTGGTCTCATCAAGGATATTGTCAAGGAAGCTGCTCGCGTTTTCCCCGACACGCTTTACCATACTGGTGGTGATGAAATCAACACTGCTTGTTATGAATTGGATGCTGGTATCCAGGAATATAGCAAGAAGAACAACTTAACCACGCATGAAATCTGGTTTGAATGGACCAACAGGTTGTTGGCATTTGTCAACAATGAGACCGACAAGCGTCCTATCATCTGGGAAGATCCTATTAGAGATGGTGGAAGCTACCCCAAGAACACCATTGTCCAGTCCTGGCTCGAACCTCCTGCCGTTTACACTGCAAGCGGATATGATGTGATTGTCAGCAAC